>JASVEL010012842.1:0-38862 GCA_032618575.1 Nicotiana noctiflora
AACAGTAACAAACCAACACCAAACAACCTTAACAACACACAACAGCACGCCAACGATCTCTACGACAACTGAACAGCAACAGTAACAGACTCTACCATGCAACAGTGACACAATGTGTGTGTGTGTGTATATATTTTGTTTATTCGTCTGTCTATCTTCCCTACTCTCACTGTATTTTTAGTTTAAAATTGTTTCTCCAGATATCTCCGTGTGTGTAGGAATATTTCTCCCTATATTTTCGAATCTCTCCCTGTGTTCTACTGTTTCAGATTAATGCTATCTTTATAGCTCAAAACAGACCCCTCCCCTGAATGACTTCTTGATTCAAGTTAAATGGTTCCCCATGCTTACTTGTTTGGTTCCCCACTAACACTTGTCTTTTCCTTAATTAATTCAAAAGTTATGGGCAACATATTTAATTACTTCTTTTAACATCTTCCAAAGCCACTATGTCTTGTTCCTCACTAAGTATTAAACAATACCCTTTTTAATGTTATTAGTGCTTAGTGGATAAAATACTTTTCTTTAAGTTTTCAATTTCCATATTACCCCTAAAACTACTGAAATTACTATTCTTCCCAGCTATAACCAATTCATCTAATGAAGAGAACTTAGTTAATTCTTTACAACTGAATAATCTGATTCCTAATTCAACTGAACGGATCACCAAGCTTCAGTAACAAAACAAATAGATCTCCTGATAACTAGACAAACAAATCACAACAAGGAAAACCAAACATCACCTTAGTAATTTTCAATAACAACCAGAAACAGATGACTAACCATAATATGGAGGTACTAAACACAATGATAATCTGAATCTTCAACCACCTTAAACTCACATGAAGATTTCAACAAAAGTAACTCGATGCATTCAATCGACACAGAATATAAACTTGACTCGAGAGGAAATTAAACAAAACAACTATTCTAAAGTTCAAATTATTCAAACAAGTTCAAAAATAGAGAAGAGTGATAGGAAAATAAACCTGCTAAGCCAAAATTCAACTCCAGAATCAGTAAAGAAGCAATTAATCTATCCAATCTTCTTCTTATATGTATAAAACCTATCAGCTATAACCAATGCCTAACAATATTCACATAACAATCTTAAACAGATATAATCGAGCAAGAGTACTCAACAAATTTTATGCAAATAGCAATTTCTAAACTGAAAGCTTACAAATATAAAAGAACTTACTTAATCCATTTGCCAACCAAGAAATACTTTCGGCGTTGAAACATATTTCAAGTGATTTTCCCTTAAATCAATACAACCAAATTTCGTTTCAAACTCAAACTGTTTCGAAATCGAATTGCTCCAACCTAATAGAATGCCGAAAATTCTTCAACTCAAGATCACATTTATTTAAATGACTCAATCTAAAATAACAAATTATTCCAATTGAAAACATGGAGAAACAAATTATTTCATCCTAACATAGATTGAGCAAATTAAAACTCGGACAGAAGAGATGCAACTTGAAACAGACTGACCGGATTAGAACAATAATGAGCTCGAACAGAAGCCAAAATTTGTCTGGGAACCTCGCTGGAAACCTCATGCACCATGGCTCTCGAATGGAGACTTCGACTCGAGTTTGCGAACAAACGAGGATCTCCAAGAGAAATTTGACCAAATCGTTGGAAACTCGACCAACCCCAAAACGAACCTAAGACTGGACTTTGTTACGAATCCGCCTGGGTCACTGCTAGTTTGAAAAATTATTGTCGGACTTCCGGCGAGCTCGTTGAGAAGATGATGGGACCAATAGGGTTGCCGTTGGTTAGGGTGTTGTATTTTCTGGTGGGTTTTGACGAAGAATACGCAGTGATGGTTGTGAACGACGAGGTAAGAGAGAAGTGGGGGTGGCCGTTGGTGTGAGGCTGGTGGCTGGCAGTCATGGAGGTGGGCGTTTGGAGAAGAGAAGGAGGGGTCTTTTGGAGGAGATGAAGAGAAGAGGGAAGGGTCAGGGGTCTGCGGCGGCTTCAAGGGCTCTTAGGGTTAGAGTTTAGGGAAATGAAAATTGAAGAATGAGAAAGAAAAGGGGGGGTTCGGTTATGCTTTGACCGGGTCGGGTCGAGTTGTAGGTTGGGGCGTGGGTATGGGCTGGCTGGGTAGGGAATTGGGTGGTGTATTGAATTACATTGGGCCTGGTTTTGCTATGGCCCAATTCCGATTTCCATACTACATTCCATGGTGTATCATATACATATGTGTGTATATATATGTATATATATATATATATATATATATATATATATATATATATATACTAACTCATAACACAATTAATTTTTACTACAATCATCCCACATAATTACATATCACTTAAATGTAAACCGTATAATTTTGATATTAAACACTAAAAAAAAAATGCAAAACATGATGTATATATTTTGTATTTTACTAATTTAAATAAATAAACACGCACACACAAAAATGCAAATGTAAGATAAAAATAACACAAAAATCACAAAAATCATGCTCAACATAAAACTATTTTATTTTTGAATTTTCTGGGAGTGATTCTCATGTAGGGCAAAAATCACGTGCTCACAACGAGCAGCGTAGAGGTTCAAGAAATACGACCCTCCAGTGTTTAGTGGTTTGGCTTCAGATGATGCATTGGGTTTTCTAGAGGAGTGTCATCGTATTCTTCGTACTATGGGGATTGTGGAGACCGGCGGGGTTTCCTTCACTGCTTTTCAGTTTCGTGGGGCCGCTTATGATTGGTGGCGCACGTATGAGTTGGATAGTCCAGAGGAGTCTGCTTCATTGACTTGGACGCAGTTTTCGGATCTGTTTTTGAGGGAGTTTGTTCCACAGAGCCTTAGGGATTCTTGGCGCTCGGAGTTTGAGCGGTTGCGACAGGGCTCCATGTCAGTATCGGAGTATGCTATCAGTTTCACCCGTCTAGCCAGGCATGCACCGGCTTTGGTAGCCACGGTTCTGGAGAGAGTGCGGAGATTTATTGAGGGCCTTGTTCCGCCTATCCGATCCAGCATGGCCAGAGAGCTGGAGAGAGATATATCTTATCAGCCGGCAGTTAGCATTTCCAAGAGGATCGATAGTATGCTCCCTAGAGAGCGGAGAGAGAGAGAGGCCAAGAGGTCTCGTGAGTCGGGCCATTTCTCGGGTGCCCGCACTTCATCAGCTGGTCGTTTTGGCGAGGGTTATTCCGGTCGACCGGTTCACTCGGCATTGCCCGCGGCCGGTAGTACTCCAAGTCCTCCAGCACCTCGGGAGCCTTATTATGCTCCCCCGGTTCCGGTGCACCTCCTGCGCGGGGTTCTTTCGGGGTCGGACTAGTGGGGGTGAGGCCGGTCGATCTCAGAGCCACCGCGTCCTCCCGTAGCTTGTTTTGAGTGCGGGGATACTCGCCACCCGGTTAGGGAGTGCCCCGAGCGCAGGAGAGGAGCCCTCATCGGTCATCACGACGATCCGAGTGGTTCTCGGGGCCAACGAGCTATCATTCCGGCCCCGCCGCCACTCCACCTGCCCGGCCATCCGGGGGCGGGGGTCAGGGTTCCACAGGCCGCCCTCGAGAGGGGGACGAGCCGGATTCTATGCTATTCCCGATCGCGCTGCGGCTGTCTGCATCCGACTGTGTTATCACAGGTATTATTCCGGTTAGTCACGGGGAGGCATCGGTTCTATTCGACCCCGGTTCCACTTTTTCATATGTGTCTTCTTACTTTTGCTTCTCATCCGGGTGTGCCTCGGGATTCTTTGAGTGCCCCCATTTATGTTTCCACTCCGGTGGGTGATTCTTTGGTCGTGGACCGCGTATATCGGTCGTGTTTGGTTACCATTTGTGATTTTGAGACCGGAGCGGATCTATTGTTGCTCGGGATGGTCGATTTTGATATTATTCTGGGCATGGACTGGTTGTCGCCCCTATTATGCTATTCTTGATTGTCACACCAAGACCGTGACGCTGGCTATGCCGGGCATTCCACGTATTGAGTGGAGTGGTACTCTAGATCACACCCCTAGCCGTGTTATTTCTTTTCTCAAAGCTCAGCGTATGGTTGAGAAGGGGTGTGCTGCTTATCTAGCCTATGTGCGGGACGTCGGTATTGACACTCCCTCTATTGATTCCGTTCATGTGGTACGTGACTTTGCTGATGTATTTCCAGCTGATCTTCCGGGCATGCCGCCCGACGGAGATATTGACTTTGCTATTGACTTGTTGCCGGGCACTCAGAGCCCATTTCTATTCCACCGTACCGTATGGCTCCTCCCGAGTTAAAGGAGTTGAAGGATCAGTTACAGGAGTTATTGGGCAAGGGTTTTATTCGACCCAGTGTTTCGCCTTGGGGTGCTCCTGTATTGTTTGTGAAGAAAAAGGACGGTTCTATGCGTATGTGTATTGACTATCGTCGGCTGAATAAGGTTACAGTGAAGAACCGGTATCCTTTGCCCCGTATTGATGATTTATTTGACCAGTTACAGGGCGCACATGTGTTTTCTAAGATTGATTTGCGCTCTGGGTATCACCAGCTGAAGATTCGGGAGCCGGATATCCCGAAGACTACCTTCAGGACCCGGTATGGTCACTATGAGTTCCTCGTGATGTCTTTTGGGCTGACTAATGCCCCAGCAGCCTTTATGCATTTGATGCACAGTGTGTTCAGGCCTTATCCGGACTCGTTCGTGATTGTCTTCATTGATGATATTCTAGTATATTCCCGGAGCCGGGAAGAGCACGAGTAGCATTTGAGGATAGTGCTTCAGATTCTGAGGGAGAAGCAGCTTTATGCCAAGTTCTCTAAATGTGAATTTTGGTTGAGTTCGGTGGCATTTTTGGGCCACGTGGTGTCGAGTGATGGTATTCGAGTAGATCCGAGGAAGGTGGAGGCCGTGCAGAGTTGGCCCAGACCCTCCTCCGCTACTGAGATTCGCAGTTTCCTTGGTTTGGCGGGCTATTACCGTCGTTTCGTAGAGGGGTTCTCTTCGATTGCAGCACCTATGACTAGATTGACCCAAAAGGGTGCCCCTTTTCAGTGGACAAACGAGTGTGAGGCGAGCTTTCAGAAGCTCAAGACAGCGTTGACTTCGGCCCCTATATTGATGTTGCCTACAGGTTCGGGGTCCTATACTGTATATTGTGATGCCTCACGAGTTGGACTCGGTGCGGTATTGATGCAGGATGGTAGGGTGATTGCCTACGCGTCGAGACATCTGAAGGTGCATGAGAAGAATTACACTGTTCATGATTTGGAGCTAGCTGCCATTGTTCACGCCTTGAAAATTTGGCGTCATTATTTATATGGGGTTCCTTGTGAGATCTACACTGATCACCGGAGCTTGCAGCACTTGCTTAAGCAGAAGGACCTGAATATGCGTCAGAGGAGATGGTTGGAACTACCGAAGGACTATGATATTACTATTCTCTATCATCCGGGCAAGGCTAATGTGGTTGCTGATGCCTTGAGTCGTCGGGCGGAGAGTTTGGGGAGTTTAGCATATCTACCAGCTTCGGAGAGGCCTATGGCGATGGATGTTCAGGCTTTAGCCAGACAGTTTGTTAGATTGGATCTTTCGGAGCCCAGCCGGGTTCTAGCTTGTATGGTTTCTCGGTCTTCTCTATTTGACCGCATCAGGGAGCGTCAGTTCGACGACCCACATTTGCTTGTCCTTCAGGATAGAGTTCGGCGTGGTGATGCTCGAGATGTTACCATCGGGGATGATGGAGTCATGAGGATGCGGGGGCGTATCTGTGTGCCCAATGTAGATGATCTTCGAGAGCTGATTCTAGCAGAGGCCCATAGTTCGCGGTATTCCATCCATCCGGGTGCCGCGAAGATGTATCAGGACTTGAAACAGCATTACTGGTGGAGGCGGATGAAGAGGGATATAGTTGATTATGTTTCTAGATACCTCAACTGCCAGCAGGTGAAGTATGAGCATCAGCGTCCGGGTGGATTGATGCAGCGGATTGAGATTCCAGAGTGGAAATGGGAGCGCATCACCATGGACTTTGTATCTGGGCTTCCACGGACTGTTAGGAAGTTTGATTCCATTTGGGTTATTATGGATCGGCTGACCAAGTCCGCCCATTTTATACCGGTGAGCACTACTTATTCATCGGAGCGACCGGCGGAGATCTATATCAAGGAGATAGTTCGGCTGCATTGTAGCACATTAATCAAACATGTAATAAAATCAGATATAGACAAAACAACAATTTAAATGAGCTCGAATTCTTAGACCCCGAACCGAAGTTCAGTGGTATCATCCCCAGTGGAGTCGCCAGAGCTGTCACACCTCCTTTTTACCGCACCCGCGAGGGCGCGATGTATAACAGGGAGTTTTTCCAATTAAAGGACAACCAAAACGAGATTCATTTATTGAGAGATTCGGAGTCGCCACTTGGGAGATTTATGGTGTCCCAAGTCACCGGTTTGAATCCCAAATTGAGGAAAGGTTTGACTCTATTTAATGGTCCGCGAACCAGAAATCCGGATAAGGAATTCTGTTAACTCGGGAGAAGGTGTTAGGCATTCCCTAGTTCCGTGGTTCTAGCACGGTCGCTCAACTGTCGTATTTGGCTTATTTATCTAATTTATAACATGCTTTAACTTATGTGCAAATCTTAACTTTTAACCACTTTTAGTATTATTATTATTATTTTAATAAAAGAATTGCAACATTGTGGAAATGCGTCTCGAACCACGTCGCACCAGTGCGCCCGTGATTTTCGATGCATTTCGACTTCGTTGAGATTTGGATTTGGGTCACATAAATGCGCACCCGAGTTTAAGGAGATAGCATTATTAAATACGCGCCTAAAGATACTAACGCGTTATTATTTTGGGAATGCCGTGAAATCCGCTAAACGGCACATCCCGGAATCTAAGCATCTTTGTAAAAATTATCTATTGAGGGCCCCGCGATTTGCGTGTTATTTTGGCGAGGCTCGTCTCACTTATTATTTAAGAGGCAAACCCAAGGCAACTACAATTTTCTACTTTGCGAGGGCCGTGGGAGATTCACTAATGGCACGTCCCGATTTCTAAGGATTAAACTTAATTAAATTCATTAAAGACCATATTTCCTAAACGACTTTATCGGGACAGTTTCATCTACAATAATCCTAGATATTATAGATCAAAATTTATTAAACTTCTAAAAATATACACGAAAAAATCATTTTTGACAAACTAATTCAAAGAACCACTCAAACAACAATACGAAAACATAAAGAGTATTTAACCAATGCAGTAACTCTACATTATCCGAAATCAAGTATATGTGCAAGAAGAATCATGTCGCATTCAACGTGGTAAATAACAAGTACACAATAACGGGTATAATATGTAAATTGATGCAAATAACATAACTAATCCAAGCAACACATACATATTTCATTCAAGCTTGACACAAATCAATACAATATGAAATGAACATTTAACAATACCATGTGTTTAATTGCAATATGAAACTAAAAATGTTTAGATGAGATAAAAATGACCCTGTGCAATTAATTGACTGCTTCTTTCAAAGTTCAAGCCAGGATGAACCTCTGACCGAAAAACTCGAACCTCGCCGGCAAGACCTCGAATCTGCCCGGAAAACTCGAACTAAACTTGGAAAGAAAAATTGATAAACTCCATGACGGGAATAGATTGGTTCGCTCAAGGAGTTTCGAAGGGTTCAGTGGTCGACGAAAGTTTGATGGCTGGGATGCTTGGACGTGAGGCTGGTCGCAGACGGGGCTGCTGGCAGCTATGGCGTCGAGCTGGTTTGGTAGCGTCGTTGGTCGACGTGAGGGAGCTGGTCGTTGCTGCTGGTTCGACGGACGACGGCTGAAGCTTGGGTATTCGTCAATGGTGTATCGCGGCTGATGAGGTGAGGGAGACGAAGTGGACTGGTTAATGGATGGGTTGCTTGTTTATGGCTAGAGACGATAGTGAGGTTAAGCGGTGGAGGGCAACGACAATAGTGCTGGACCTTGGTTGAGGGCGGTTGTCTCGGTCGTCAATGGCGCTGCCTAGCTCCTAGATCTCTCGAATGTTTGTGAAGAAGAAGATCGAGTTCATGGGGTGGCGGCTGGGGTATAGTTTAGCTAGGTTTTTTCATTGTCTTGTTTTCTTTAGGTTATGGAGATTTGAGGTTTTTCCGGCGAGCTTTAGGCGGAGGCAAGCAGTGGCTCGTTCTCTTTGGTGTTAGGAGGCTCTGGTCTTTGTATCTTCTTTTTGGAAGAAGACCAGATACAGTAGTATATTTTCTTTTTTCAAATCCCAGAAGACCCCCCCCCTTTCCTGTCATCCCCCCACGTGAAGTCCATGTATGTCCCATATATCCTATTGTATTTTAAGTATTCCAAGACCAAAATGATGGGTCTCTCAAGTGGGGTTGGGTACCCAATAGTGATGGGTCTTCCTCGTGTTCCTGTCCGTGTCCCCCATGTGTGTCCCCCACGTGCGATGGGCTCGGATTATTATGGGCTATGTCCGAAAATTATAAAACCGGGTAGTTTGAACCCGAATATTATTCTTCGCCCGGAACCGAGAATGAGAACACGGTGTTATTAATTAATCACTACGTAAGCAAAATAACTATAAGACTAATAATTAAAACAAAGTTATTTTTTATATTTTTCAAGATTAAAGTTACCACAAAATACTAATTATATTATTTTTTGTTTTATAATTCTTGTTTTTTATATAAAATAAAGATATAAAGAACTATTTTTTATATTTTTTAAGTTTAAAATGACTACAAAATATTAATAAAAATTATTTTTGTAATTTTCGTTTTTAATAAAAAGGTAAAATATAAAGTACTATTTTTGTATTTTTCAAATTTAAAAATGATTACGAAACATTAATAAAACTATATTTTTTGTTATTTTTTATCTTAAGGTAGAAATAAAGTAAAAGAGTCAAAATTAGCTAAAATAGTTATATTATGCCTAAACTAAATATTTTATGCTAAAAATATAAAAAATCTCGGGGAGGGTCAAAAATCACGTGTTTACAGCTGCCCCTCTTTGACTGAAAACACAAAGAGTTTTCAGACAAAGAACGACTAGACAAGTGTTTTTTGACCCGACCCTTATTCGGAGGGACTAAACTAAAAGAAGAGGATGTGACCGAGCCCTTGTATTTGAGCTGCCTACATATCCTTGGCTATAAAGGAATCAGGCCACGTGTAGTTCAGAAGTGAGTAAGGATATGGAGTAACCGAGGTGGAGAGCCGGTCGAGGTGCCGTTTCGCCGAGGTTCCGTTCCGTCGAGGTTCCGGTCCGTGGTCCTGCTATTACATCAAGAATCAAAACATGAGAAAGACTAACTAAGCATATCAGCTACTAGTTACAAGATTCCTATCTATAAGTCTTCTGAAGCTTGATCTTGAGTATTGGTTGGTGCTTCATGCAGACTCTAAATTTGAACCTTGATACTTGCTAGTTGCAGGTGCTGCTTTTCGGATCAAGACCATGTATGCAGTGCTGGTGACCTCGGCCATGTCTTGAGCACACCACATCTTTCATCAACTTCTGCACTTGGATTAACTCCTTGCTCTTTTTTATTGTGACTAACTTTTGTTGATCATCTCGGATTGTTGACTCGCATTCTGGTTGCAAGCTTCTTTTGTGGTTAACTTGCATTGCACTCCGAAGTGAATTTCCTTACTTGTGATCTTCAAGCTATTCTCCTTCGAAGTCTGAATCTAACTTTTCTGATCCTTGTTGCCTTCCTTCCGATTCATGCTGGGGATTTCCGTTGCACTCTGTCACTTTTCGATTGTTCACTATCCTTATCAAATCTTGGAAACTGAGACGCCGTTCTGCTTTTCTGGCGGGCTTCTGACTTTAACAACAAACTTTAATCATAAATTGTCATTCCATTCTTCAGGCGGGCACCTGACTTCAACAAACTTCGAAAATAAATTGCCACTTCATTCTTCAAGTGGGCACCTGATTACCAAAACTTGAACTGTATAGATCGAACGATTACCATCTCAGGAGAAAGATTCATCGGACTGAGATTTTGACGTCTTAGGAGAAAGAATCATTAGACTAAGACTTTGACGCTAGGAGATAATTCGTCAGACTAGGTCTAAATCATTGTGATCTTAGGAGAAAGATTCATCAGACTAAGATTTTGATATCTTAGGAGAAAGATTCATCAGACTAAGATTTTGACGCTAGGAGATAATTCCTCCGACTAGGTCTAAATTGTTGTGATCTCAGGAGAAAGATTCATCGGACTGAGATTTTGATATCTTAGGAGAAAGATTCATCGGACTAAGATTTTGATGTCTTAGGAGAAAGATTCATCAGACTAAGATTTTGATATCTTAGGAGAAAGATTCATCGGACTAAGATTTTGACGCTAGGAGATAATTCCTCAGACTAGGTCTAAATTGCTGCCTTACTTAAAATCTTCCAATTGTTGCTTCATTCTTCTTGTTGCTTTCATCTAAAACCTCTAATTGTTGTTTTTCACTTCCTATTAAATTATCTTTAACTATAACTTCATAAACTAAATCGACACTCCATTCTTCAGGCGGGCTCCCTGACTTCAACTACAACTCAAAACTAAATCGCCTCTCCATTCTTCATGCGGGCTCCCTGACTTCCACTACTACTTCGAAATAAATCGCCACTCCATTCTTCAGGCGGGCTCCCTGACTTCAACTACATCTTCAAAACTAAATCGCCACTCCATTCTTCAGGCGGGCTTCCTGACTTCAACTACATCTTCAAAACTAAATCGCCACTCCATTCTTCAGGCGGGCTCCCCGACTTTAACTACAACTCAAAACTAAATCGCCACTCCATTCTTCAGGCGGGCTCCCTGACTTCAACATCAACTCACTAACTACATCCCATCCTTTCTTCTAAATTACCTTGTTTCAGAATTGCTTTCCTCCTAGGTCGTGTTATTTCTCCCTTGACTGCTGGGGATATCTTTGGAATCGTTTACTTACCTGCTGGGGATGATGTTGCTGGGAAAATCTTCTCTATTTCCTCCTTTTCTACTTCCTTCAAAACCTTTTATTCTCTCCCGGGATTGCGGGGATTGAAATGTCATTAGCTGAGGATTGTCCTGTCGGGGGACCCCTTTTCCTTTTTCCTCTTTCCAAACCTCCTTCGGGACTCGCATTTTGCTCCCTTGAAAAACTTGTAGGATATAATGCTCCCGGGGAAATCTCGAAATCAGTGTTTCATTTTTTCGAGAACTGCTGGGGATGATACCGGCCTCTTGCCTTTCTGAACGCAAGCTTCCTCGTTTTGTCCTGTCTGCTGGGGGTATAATTTCCTCTATCACAGCTTGTTGTTTTCTTTCTTTCAAAGCTGCTGGGGATAATCGGGTTCAAAGATCATTTCCTCGCATTATCTGGCTTCTTTCCCCAACCGGGTATTTGGTTTCGAGAAAATTTTCACAACGGGAGAAAATTTTCTGCCCCAGTTTGAGAATCTTCTTTGTGGCATGCTTTTCTGCCAACAACCTTTCTTTTTCCTGTTTCAAATCAAAGAAAAATTGGTTAGTTTTAAAATGTGGTGGCTGGTTGTGGTGCTCATGCTGGGGATGGTTCTCCTCTTCTTTCCCTGCTCTGCGTTTCATTGTCAGACCCTGCCGGGGATGTTATCATTTGATGATATTCATGCCTGGGGATAGTTTTCTCCTTTCTTGCTTCCCCGCCTTCCTTGACGACTCTTTATTCGCGAACCTTTCCACGTGGTTTTCCACCGACCACCCGAATTCCTATAATAGTGACCCTTCGTGAAGACCTTGCATGTTTTACTGGTGAACCATTTTCTTTGTTCACCCTTGTCACTGAAAATACCTTTCTGCTGGGGATATCTTCCCTTCTTTGGCGGCATATCTAAGGAATGGGCATTTCCCGACCTTTGAGTCTCATTGGCCTTGGCCTCGAGGTCATTAACCTTCATTGAGATATCCTTTTTCACACCGATCCACCACTTTGTCGATTTCCTATTGCTGGGGAATATCCTTCTGGACACACTGGCTTTGCGCTTAATCCCTCCTCACTTATACCACTTGGGTGTACCAATCAAATTCCGTCTTGCATAATTGGAAAGTTGATGGAAAATTTTGAAGTCATTTCTTACAAACAGACTCTATTGGGGAATTTTTATGAAAGGAGAAAGATAAAAGGAAACAGAATAAAAGAAAAAACGAGGATGATTCTCTAAAAAGAAAAATTATAAAATAACCCTATCAAACGTGGATACCAACTCTAATGGACATGACATGCACATATAGCCTATATTCCGTTGTTAAACCGCCTTTTGTAATCTTTACTTGAGGCTTTCCATCTGATTTCCAATCTCCGTTCGACTTGTAGTGCCCGAGGGATTATCACTACCAAGCCTCTCTCATTTCGGTTTTTCTCTCAGCTTTCATCGCCTTATGGTGCCTGTGAAGGTTTTCACCGCTAAGACTCTCTCATTTGTGTTACTTTTCCGCTGGGGATTGGTGGTGTTACTGCCAAGACTCTCTTATTTTCTGCTGGAGATCGGAGTCTTTCTGCCGGGAATCAGAGTGTTATGTCCCTATGAAGCTTCTCTCATTTGTCTAACTCGGCCTCTTTTGAAAATTGGTCAGAAGGTCTTTCTTTGGACCGTAATGTGGGTTTGGACAGGGCTAGAAAAAAAAAAGGGTATTAAAGGCTCAAAATAAAATAAATTGGGTTCAAAATTACAACCTTCGGAATCCTATATTTTCCTTACATAAACACATTTTTTTTTTTTACTGCCCCTGTTTCTTGCTTGGGGATTTTTTTTGTTTTTATTTACACTATGACCGAGCTGTGAAGCGCCTACGTATCCTCTTTGAGGAATCAGGTCAAACGTAGTTCCCAATTCCTCTTTTTCAAGTTTCTTTTTTTTTTCATACATTTTTCTTTTTCTTTTCTTTATCTCTTTTTGTTGTTTTCTTTTTCTTTACTTTTTTCTTTATCCCTTTCTTCTCTTACCTTTCAAACTTGTTGTTTCTAGTCTTTGCAACTAATTCCGAAGGAGGGGTATGAAAGAATTTAAAATAAGGCTCAAAGGGTTGACGATGGATAAAGTGTTTGGATAGCAGAACAAAATGCCTTCGTCATTCCAATCTTCAAAACATGCCAAGTGTAAACAACACAATTAATATTCGTCATATCTTTAAAGCACTATTGGGCAACACTCTCATTTTCATTATTATGAACGACCCCATGTCAATTTTGGCAGCTTGTCTTTAACGATTTTCTTTTACTTACCCCAGTTTCTCATGACTCGGGTTTCGAATAATCTCAAACCGTTCTTACTTCATTTAAATATCTCGATCACCTCCCAATGGTTTTGTGATTAACTTTTAAGATCGGGCCAGAACTATGCGCGCACGTCATGTCACTAGAGCTAGCAGAAAAGAACTATAGGAAGGAGAGGACTAAATAATAGAAAATGTCTAGAAATAATATAAAATAGGTCATTGCATTAACCGATAAAACAACGACTCGAACAACCAAAAAACAAAACTGGGGTACAATACTTAGAACGAACCTAGACCCCTTTAGATGAGACACTATGATCAAAAGAAAAATACAAGGATAAAAGGTTTGAGCCACAAAACAACATTCGGATTACCATTCTGAAATAACTCGGACAAATAGAAATGACAACAAAATAAGCCACCACAAATGACTCTCCAATTGATAAGCCTGACATTTAGCCACGAATTTGATTATCAGAACCACTAGGGCCTTCTCTCATTTCAGTCGGCAAATTCCCGAGTGGATTCTCATATTCCGTGCCACCGGGCATCACCGCCAGAAAGTGTGTATCATCAGGTGCAGGTAACGGATTCAGCACGATATTTTGGGTGTCACTGTTATGAATCACAATCAATCTTTCTTGGATCATCCTTTCTATTTCCCTTTTCAAATCCCGACAACTTTCCATGTTGTGCCCCTGGGCATGGGAATGGTATTCACACCTTTTAGATGGGTCAAAGCTCCTTGCACGTGGGTCCACATGATTTGGAGGGATGGGTGCAATCATGTCCTGTTGCTTTAACTTCTCAAATAAGCTTTCATAGGAAACTCCTATTGGTGTGAAATTATCCTTCAACTTCGGTTCCCTTCTATGCCCTTGGTTTGGAAGTGGGTTATAAGGTATTTGGAAATTTTGCAGAGGCTGATAGAGGTTTGGTGATGCTCGTGCTCGCTTTCTTGGATGATTTGATGGCTGAATAACATACTGGGGTGGATCAACTGGGTATGGTAGGTTCGGAGGTAGATAGTAATGCTCAGGGGAATTATGGAAAACTTGTCGAGACATCGCATACCGTCGAGGTACTCTTCTGGAACCTTTTCTTGACCCTGATATCATCATGACTTCTTCATCCCTCTCATTCGTGTCACTAGATTCAAATTGGACAGCCTGAGCTGCAGCCTTGAGAGCCGCTTGACTTATAATTCTGTCTGTCTTAAGACCGTTCTCTACCATTTCTCCCATTTTGACTACATCCAAGAAGGATTGACCAACCGCAGACATCATGTTCTGAAAATAATCCGGCTCTTGAGCCTGAAGGAAGACAGTGATTAACTCATGGTCATCCATGGGTGGCTAAGCACGAGCCGCTTGCTCTCTCCATTTAAGGGCATATTCCCTGAAACTTTCACTTGATTTCTTCTTCAGATTTGAAAGGAAAATGCGGTCCGGGGCAATGTCAATGTTGTATTGGAATTGTTTGACAAAGGCCTGTGCCATGTCGTTCCAGACGTGCCAGCGAGATGCATCTTGATCCCAAAACCATTCAGAGGCTACTCCTGTAAGACTTTCCCCAAAGTCAGCTATTAACAATTCTTCATTTCTTCCCAGACTTCTTAGTTGATTGCAATACCTTTTCAAGTGGGCTATTGGGTGTCCATGTCCATCGTACTTTTCAAATTTGGGAATCTTGAAACCAGGTGGCAAGTGGACATCGGGAAACACGCATAGATCTTTGAAAGCAACACTCTTTTGACCTGCCAACCCGTGCGTGTTTTTCAACTGCTATTCTAAGCTTTTCAATCTTTGGGTTATTTCCTCCTGTACCATCTTTCGGGATCTTGCGTTGTCCGCTTGTCACAAACCAACCACCTTCTACTTACTTTACAATTCAAGACAAAACATGTTAGAATGGACTCGGACAGTCCTTATCAATTTATTTATTTATTTATTTATTTTTTATTTTATATTATATATATACATATACAATTGTGGTCGAATCTTATGGAGATTGCCTACGTATCATGACCCCGCATGAATCAGACCGAGCGTAGTTCTTGCAAATTAATGCAAGAAATAAAGAGATATTTATTTGATTTTTTTTTTTTTTTAAAAAAGGAAAATTATGGAAGCCGACTCCAACTACAAACTCTGATGAAAAACTTTCACACATTGTGCCAGAGATTTCTACAAAAATAAGAATATTTTTGGTGTCAATTATGACTATTTCTGCAAAATTGGCCACATGATGGATTATTTGACAAAATGACTATTTTTGCAAAATTTATTAAAAAATTTTTCTGTGGCTCATGGGGCATCGTTCGGCATCACCATAAACCAACACGAGACTATTTTTCATAAATTGGCCATGTAATGGCTTATTTAGACAAAGTGGCTCTTTTTGCAAAATTTTATTCAAGAAGATGCGAATTCGAAAATTTTATCCTGGGGCCTATGGGGCATCGTTCAGCACCGACACAGGCCCACACAAGACTGAGGAAGTAAAAATGCAAAAATGTGGCTATTTCAGCAAAACTCCGGCCATGTAATGGCTTATTTGATAAAATGGTTATTTTTGTAAAGTTGAGTGATGACTCAAAACTTGATTTTCGCGGATACAGCCTTTCGACATTTCCGCGAAGGAATATTTCAAGGTTGTGTCCAAAATTATTTACAAATGACTCAAAGTGGCTATTCTTGCAAAAACGGCCTTCCGGCGTCCTTTTGAGGGACATCCGGCTTATTTTAAGCAAGAATAACATCACCCGACTTATTTATAACAAAAATAAAAAATTTGACATTTTTTGGTTATTTTTGCAAAAGGGGTGTGAACCCGGACTTGATTTTTGCGGCTATGGCCTAGCAACATTTCCACAAGGAATATTTCAAGGCTGTGCCTGCAAATTATTAAAATGACTCAAAGTGGCTATTTTTGCAAAAACAACCTTCCGGCGTCCTTTCGGAACATTCGGCTATTTTCAAAAACGGCATCACTTTGATTTTATTGACACACATTTTTTTGATTTTTTAAAAAGGGGTGGCCTTTCAACATTTCCATAAGGAATATTTCAAGGCCATTATTCAAAAAGAAAATAGTCAAAGTGGCCATTTTTGCAAAAACAACCTTCCGGCGTCCTTTCGGAACATTCGACTATTTTCAAAAACAGCATCACTTTGATTTTATTGAAAAAATTAAAACACACATTTTTTTTGATTTTTTAAAAGGGGTGGTTGGACCCGATGAGGGTTGCCTACGTATCCCGCCTAATGGTGAGAATCAAACCTGCGTAGTTCGGTCAAATTATTTTATGACCAATTATTTCAACAAAATTGCTCTTCCTATTTTTCAAATTTTTTAAATTTTCGACAGCATTTCATCAATATTTTTGATATTTTTCTATTCCAAAATTCTATTTCTTTTTTTTTGTTTTCAGGAATTTAACCAATCATCATAATAATACATGATAAATAAATGCAACATATAATATGCTCGGTCTTTGATTACCGGGTCACCTGTCCTAGACGGACCCAACCCCTGTGTTGAGTCCCCTAAGTCAAATGCAACGTGATGCAAATAAGCGTTTCCTACTAGGGATCCGGCATGAAGTCATGTTATTCTAAGCTTAGAACCTCGGTATGTGATCTAGATTGTGTACCCAAGCGGACAACTCGGGCTGAGGAAGGAGCTCCTTTCCGGGAACCAAAAGGCCAACCGACTTAGAAACTTTCCGAGCCTCTTCATTATTTCGGGTATGACACTAACAGAATAGGGAGTCTCAACCAGTGAGCACATCCCCGGGGTGAGAAGTGAAGGGTTTGCGGCACAGTTTTATATACAGTTCACGTAATATCAAAGCGGTAAACATATAACAGTTTGTATGTACAGTGCAGCTAGTATCAAAGCGGTAGACATGTAGTATGTTAATTAAACATGTGGTAAAATCAGATATAGACAAAACAACAATTTAACTGAGCTCGAATTCTTAGACCCTGAACCGAAGTTCAGAGGTTATCGTCCCCAGCAGAGTCGCCAGAGCTGTCACACCTCCTTTTTCCGCACCCGCGAGGGCGCGATGTATAACAGGGAGTTTTTCCAATTAAAGGACAACCAAAACGGGATTCATTTATTGAGAGATTCGGAGTCGCCACTTGGGAGATTTATGGTGTCCCAAGTCACCGGTTTGAATCCCGAATTGAGGAAAGGTTTGACTCTATTTAATGGTCCGCGAACCCGAAATCCGGATAAGGAATTCTGTTAACTCGGGAGAAGGTGTTAGGCATTCCCTAGTTCCGTGGTTCTAGCACGGTCGCTCAACTGTCGTATTTGGCTTATTTATCTAATTTATAACATGCTTAAACTTATGTGCAAATCTTAACTTTTAACCACTTTTAGTATTATTATTATTATTTTAATAAAAGAATTGCAACATTGTGGAAATGCGTCTCGAACCACGTCGCACCAGTGCGCCCGTGATTTTCGATGCATTTCGACTTCGTTGAGATTTGGATTTGGGTCACATAAATGCGCACCCGAGTTTAAGGAGATAGCATTATTAAATACGCGCCTAAAGATACTAACGCGTTATTGTTTTGGGAATGCCGTGAAATCCGCTAAACGGCACATCCCGGAATCTAAGCATCTTTGTAAAAATTATCTATTGAGGGCCCCGCGATTTGCGTGTTATTTTGGCGAGGCTCGTCTCACTTATTATTTAAGAGGCAAACCCAAGGCAACTACAATTTTCTACTTTGCGAGGGCCGTGGGAGATTCACTAATGGCACGTCCCGATTTCTAAGGATTAAACTTAATTAAATTCATTAAAGACCATATTTCCTAAACGACTTTATCGGGACAATTTCATCTACAATAATCCTAGATATTATAGATCAAAATTTATTAAACTTCTAAAAATATACACGAAAAAATCATTTTTGACAAACTAATTCAAAGAACCACTCAAACAACAATACGAAAACATAAAGAGGATTTAACCAATGCAGTAACTCTACATTATCCGAAATCAAGTATATGTGCAAGAAGAATCATGTCGCATTCAACGTGGTAAATAACAAGTGCACAATAACGGGTATAATATGTAAATTGATGCAAATAACATAACTAATCCAAGCAACACATACATATTTCATTCAAGCTTGACACAAATCAATACAATATGAAATGAACATTTAACAATACCATGTGTTTAATTGCAATATGAAACTAAAAATGTTTAGATGAGATAAAAATGACCCTGTGCAATTAATTGACTGCTTCTTTCAAAGTTCAAGCCAGGATGAACCTCTGACCGAAAAACTCGAACCTCGCCGGCAAGACCTCGAATCTGCCCGGAAAACTCGAACTAAACTTGGAAAGAAAAATTGATAAACTCCATGACGGGAATAGATTGGTTCGCTCAAGGAGTTTCGAAGGGTTCAGTGGTCGACGAAAGTTTGATGGCTGGGATGCTTGGACGTGAGGCTGGTCGCAGACGAGGCTGCTGGCAGCTATGGCGTCGAGCTGGTTTGGTAGCGTCGCTGGTCAACGTGAGGGAGCTGGTCGTTGCTGCTGGTTCGACGGACGACGGCTGAAGCTTGGGTGTTCGTCAATGGTGTATCGCGGCTGATGAGGTGAGGGAGACGAAGTGGACTGGTTAATGGATGGGTTGCTTGTTTATGGCTAGAGACGATAGTGAGGTTAAGCGGTGGAGGGCAACGACAATAGTGCTGGACCTTGGTTGAGGGCGGCTGTCTCGGTCGTCAATGGCGCTGCCTAGCTCCTAGATCTCTCGAATGTTTGTGAAGAAGAAGATCGAGTTCATGGGGTGGCGGCTGGGGTATAGTTTAGCTAGGTTTTTTCATTGTCTTTTTTTCTTTAGGTTATGGAGATTTGAGGTTTTTCCGGCGAGCTTTAGGCGGAGGCAAGCAGTGGCTCGTTCTCTTTGGTGTTAGGAGGCTCTGGTCTTTGTATCTTCTTTTTGGAAGAAGATCAGATACAGTAGTATATTTTCTTTTTTCAAATCCCAGAAGACCCCCCCCTTCTCCTCTTTTTAAATTGTCTCCCATGTGTGTCCCCTATATCCTATTGTATTTCAAGTATTCCAAGACCAAAATGATGGGTCTCTCAAGTGGGGTTGGGTACCCAATAGTGATGGGTCTTCCTCGTGTTCCGTCCGTGTCCCCCATGTGTGTCCCCCACGTGCGGTGGGCTCGGATTATTATGGGCTATGTCCGAAAATTATAAAACCGGGTAGTTTGAACCCGAATATTATTCTTCGCCCGGAACCGAGAATGAGAACAAGGTGTTATTAATTAAGCACTACGTAAGCAAAATAACTATAAGACTAATAATTAAAACAAAGTTATTTTTTATATTTTTCAAGATTAAAGTTACCACAAAATACTAATTATATTATTTTTTGTTTTATAATTCTTGTTTTTTATATAAAATAAAGATATAAAGAACTATTTTTTATATTTTTTAAGTTTAAAATGACTACAAAATATTAATAAAAATTATTTTTGTAATTTTCGTTTTTAATAAAAAGGTAAAATATAAAGTACTATTTTTGTATTTTTCAAATTTAAAAATGATTACGAAACATTAATAAAACTATATTTTTTGTTATTTTTTATCTTAAGGTAGAAATAAAGTAAAAGAGTCAAAATTAGCTAAAATAGTTATATTATGCCTAAACTAAATATTTTATGCTAAAAATATAAAAAATCTCGGGGAGGGTCAAAAATCACGTGTTTACAGCGCACTATTCAGATTTTGGAGGATATGCTCCGTGCGTGCGTGATTGAGTTTGGAAGTTCATGGGATCACTTCTTGCCGGTGGCAGAGTTTGCTTATAACAACAACTACCAGTCTAGTATTCAGATGGCACTGTACGAGGCCCTATATGGTAGGAGGTGCAGGTCTCCCGTGGGTTGGTTTGAGCCGGGCGAGGCTAGGTTGCTAGGTACTGATATGGTTCGGGATGCTATGGACAAGGTCAAGGTGATTCAGGACAGACTTCGTGTAGCTCGGTCTAGACAGAAGAGTTATGCGGACAAGAAGGTTCGCGATGTGGCTTTTATGGTCGCGATGTGGCTTTTATGGTTGGCGAGCGGGTTCTGCTTTGAGTCTCGCCCATGAAGGGCGTTATGAGGTTTGGGAAGAAAGGAAAGCCGAGTCCTAGGTTTATTGGCCCTTTTGAGATTTTGAGGCGTGTTGGGGAGGTTGCTTATGAGTTGGCCTTACCTCCCAGTCTAGCCGGAGTTCATCCCGTATTTCATGTCTCCATGCTTCGGAGATACCTTGGCGACCCGTCGCATGTGTTGGATTTCACTTCTGTTCAGCTAGACAAGGATCTGTCTTATGTTGAGGAGCCAATAGCCATTCTAGACAGGCAGGTCAGAAAGCTAAGGTCGAAGAACATCGCTTCGGTAAAGGTTCAGTGGCGGGGCCAGCCGGTCGAGGAGGCGACTTGGGAGACCGAGCAGGATATGCGCAGCCAGTACCCTCATCTTTTCACTACTCCGGGTATGTTTTTTGCCCTGGGTTGGTTTCCTTCACAATATGTGTAACGACCCGACCGGTCGTTTTAGAAAATTACGCCCCAATCCCTAATTTAACTGTTCCCTAAGTTCATTTCTGCTATTGTGGTTTGCCGGGAGAGTCGGTTTTGAAATTTGGAGCATTTTGGGACACTTAGTCCCTGAATGAAGAGCTTTGAAGCTAGAAAATGGCCCGTAGCCGGAACAGTGTTAAGACGATCTCGGAACGGAAATCCAATGGTTCCATTAGCTCCGTTAGGTGATTTCGGGGTTGGGAGCGCGTTCGGAATGTATTTTGGAGGTCCGTAGCTCAATTAGGCTTGAAATGCCGAAGGTTGAAATTTTAGCGAATCCGAACGATAGGTGAGATTTTGATCCGGGGCTCGGAATGGAATTCCGACAATTTCTGTAGCTTCATCATGTGATTTTGGGTTTGTCCGCAAATTTTCAGGTCATTCGGAAGTCGTTTGGTCGGGTTTTAGATCGAATGTGTAATTCGGAGAGTTTTAAGAAATTTAGGCTTGAATTCGATGTGAATTATGGGTTTTGATGTTGTTAGACGTGTTTTGAGGATTGGAACAAGTTCGAATAAGGTATTAGGATGTGTTGGTGTGTTTGGATAAGATCCCGGGGGCTTCGGGGTGGTTTCGGATGGTTAAACGGGAGAAAATCATGGAAATTGCAGGTTAGGGAATTTTGCCTCTGTTGTTTTTGCCCCTGCGGAAATGGAACCGCAGAGGCGAGTCCGCTGAAGCGGAAATTGAAGCGCAGAAGCGGACTGGAGCGTAGGGGCGGTCCTTGTCCGCATGAGCGGCATCGCAGGTACGAGGATGGGGACCGCAGAAGCGGTCAGGTGACGAGTTGGGGAATTTCGCAGAAGCGGACAAGCCTCAGCTTAGGCGAGTCCGCAGAAGCGGACTTCTGTTCGTAGGAGCGGAGAGTTCCGCAAGAGCGGACCTTTGTCCGCAGGAGCGGCCTCGCGGAAGCGGCTTTAGGCTCGCAGAAGCGGAATGGGCCAGCCAGGCCCGGGCTTCGCAGAAGCGACAAAATGTCGCGGAAGCGGATCCGCAGAAACGGAATTTCGTCCGCAGAAGCGGAAATCGCAGAGAGTTAATTATATCAGAAGTTAGAAATTTCAGAAACATTTCCAAACATTGAGGGCTCGGCTTAAGGGGCGATTTGGGCGATTTTAAAGGGAGATTCAAGTGGTTTCTTCAGGTAATCAACTATGGACTCAAATTATGATTATTGTTGATAATATTATGCAATTATCTCATGAAAATGGAGGAATTTGGGGTGTTTTATGGGGGTTTTCACCCTAGGCTTGAACTTTAGAAGATCAAGGTTTTGAGTGGGCAAATGGAGTCCGAATTTGATAAACTTTATATGCTTAGACTTGTATTGAGACAAGGGTTCCGAAAATATAACTTTCGTGATTTTTCGATAAGCGTACCGAAAGTCGGGTTTTGGCAACTTGTGGGTTTTGGTGTATTTTGAGTTATTTTTGATTGGGTAATGCCCAATTAGCCTATTTTGATGTGATTCTATTAATTTTTATCAGATTCTACACTTGTGGAGGCCGACATTCACGGCAAGAGAGTTGTTTCATAGCGGTTTTGTACCGAAGTCGAGGTAAGTGGCTTGTCTAACTTCGTGTGGGGGACTTTCACCCCTAGGATATTATTGTGATACTTTAAATGCCTTGTACGCGAGGTGACGGGCGTGTACATGCGCTGGTTGTTGAACACATACTTTACTCAAAATGTTCAATGAGTGATATTCCTGTTTTTAGTTGTTAAATTCGATATTCCTACACGGTAGTAGTTAGGAAAGCATGATTAGATAGAATCTAACTGTCTAGTTGCTTAATTGACTTACTTGAGTTTTCTTGGTAATCGCTGGCGTTGTTCATCGGTGAAGTTATCGTTAAGCATATTATACTTCTCTCTGTGTATTCCATTACTTGTTGTGGTTGTGGACTACGGGTTTAATTCCCGAGATCCTGAGATTATTGAAATATGGACTACGGGTTCAATTCCCGAGATCCTGAGATTATTGAAATATGGACTACGGGTTCAATTCCCGAGATCCTGAGATTATTGAAATATGGACTACGGGTTCAATTCCGAGATCCTGAGATTATTGAAATATGGACTACGGGTTCGATTCCCGAGATCCTAAGATTATTGAAATGTGGACTACGGGTTCGATTCCCGAGATCTGGACTTATTGGTAGGGACTGCGGGTTCGATTCCCGGAGATCCTGAGTTATTGAGATATTATTGAGACATGGGCTGCGGGTTCGATTCCCGGAGACCCAGAGGTACTGAGAATGGCGGGTTCGATTCCCGGAGATCCTGAGTTGTTAAGATATTATTGAGACATGGGCTGCGGGTTCGATTCCCGGAGACCCAGAGGTACTGAGAATGGGACTATGGGTTCAATTCCCACAGGTCCTGGAATTGTTTTATTGAGTTGATTATTTGTTGTTAGCTTAATTGTAGACAGTTGCGGTAATCATCTTATGGTTGTTATTTCGGACATTTCAGATTCATTAATATTAAAACTGTTTATCATTGTTATCGTCATTGTATTATTGTTCTTTCAGTAGGGCCCCGACCTTCCTCGTCACTACTCCATCGAGGTTAGGCTTGGCACTTACTGAGTACCGCCGTGGTGTACTCATGCTACTCTTCTGCACACTTTTGTTGTGCAGATCCAGGTACATCAGAGCAGGCTCGTACTAGGTGATTCTGCAGCTTTCTGGGAGACTTCGAGGTATGATCCGCTACGTCCGCGGATCCGGAGGCTTCCCTTCTATTCTAGTATTACTAGTTGACATTTTTCTTCATTTCGTTGTTAGATACTCCTTACACATAGAGCCCCAATTGTATTTCTCTTTTAGTCTGTATTACCGTGGGGTTCCGGATCTTGGTAGTGTTTTATTTATTGTGTGACGGATGTATGTGCCAAGCGGCACGAATTATATATCTTTTATGCTATTTTTCCGCTGTTTCTTATTTAAGTGTTTATAACTTGTATATTCCGCAACGTGTTTGGCTTACCTAGTCGTGGGGACTGGGTTCCATCACGACATGTTCACAATTGGTGAACTAGGGTCGTGACATTGGTCATGCCCTTTGGCTTGACCAATGCTCCTTCTACTTCCCAATGCTTAATGAATCACATTTTTAGGGATCTTCTCAGAAAATTTGTCCTTGTCTTCTTTGATGATATCCTCATCTACAGTAAGAATCTGTCTGATCACTTGGTTCATTTGCAATTGGTTTTTGATCTTATGATACAGAACAGTCTTTTGGCTAAACAGTCTAAGTGTACCTTTGGTGTGCCAAGAGTGGAATACTTAGGACATTTCATTTCTGCTCAAGGTGTTGCTACTGATCCAGCTAAAATTGAGGCTGTTCAATAGTGGCCTATTCCTACTACTGTTAAACAATTAGGAGGGTTCTTGGGATTAGCGGGATACTACAGGAAGTTTATTAATGGCTATGGTCTTATTAGTCGACCTCTTACTGACTTGCTCAAAAAGGATAATTTCTTATGGACTGAAGCTGCTTCACAGGCCTTTGCTGAACTCAAACTAGCCCTTACTACTGCACCGGTTCTAGCCTTACCTGATTATTCATTACCCTTTGTTGTTGAAACAGATGCCAATGGATTTGGCATTGGTGCAATGCAAAAGAGTCATCCTATTTCCTTCATTAGTAAAGGTCTTGCTCCTAGACATGCTGCTTTATCTGTCTATGAGAGAGAGTTACTTGCTTTGGTTTTTGCTGTAACTAAATGGTCCCATTATCTACTCAGTCAACACTTCATTGTTAAGACTGACCAAAAGGCTCTCAAATACTTGTTGGAACAAAAGCTACATACAGATTCTCAAATTAGATGGATGGCTAAACTTCTACCTTTTGATTTTGAGATTCATTATAAAAATGGCAGTGAGAATGTAGCTGCAGATGCTTTATCTAGAGTTCAGGGTGCTTCCTTGATGTCCATGCTTATTTCTTCTGTCCAGACTGACTTATGGAAGGCCATTAAAGACAGTTGGACTGCTGATCCAGAGTTGCAGTCATTGATATCTACCTTGCCTACTCAACCTCAGAAACATTTTACATGGTTAAATGGCCAACTGAGACGCAAGGGTAAGCTTTTGGTTAGAAATGATCCTAATTTGAGGCAAGAGATACTCACCCTATGGCACTCTACTCCTTCTGGAGGCCATTCAGGTATTAATGCCACCATAAGGAAGACCCTTACTTATTTCTATTGGAAGGGTATTCGTAATGATATTGTAGCCTTTGTTCCCAAATGTTCTGTCAGCCAGCACAACAAGTATGATACTAGTGCATCACCCGGTTTGTTACAACCCTTGCCAATCCCTGCTCTTCCTTGGACTGACATCACAATGGACTTTATTGAAGGGTTGCCTAAATCAAGAGGCAAGTCTGTTATATGGGTCGTGGTTGATCGCCTTACTAAACATGCTCATTTCATCTCTTTAGCTCATCCATACACTGCTCAATCTCTCATTCCCATCTTCTTAGATAATGTCTTTAAGCTCCATGGTTTTCCAGCCTCTATTACAAGTGATCGCGACCCCATCTTTATTAGTTCTTTTTGGAAAGAATTTTTGACAGCTCGGGGAGTTACCTTAAATACTTCTACTGCTTACCATCCTCAAACTGGTGGACAATATGAGGTACTTAATCGTTGCCTTGAAACTTACCTCAGGTGTTACCGTACAGATTCTCCTTCAGATTGGTCTTATTTCCTTGCTTTAGCTGAATGGTGGTATAACACTAGCCCATATTCTGCTATCAAAACCTTTTCTTTCGAGCTTCTTTACGAATATCCTCCTCCATTACACTTACCTTATTTGCCTGGGGATTCTGAGACTGATTCCATTGAAGATATATCCCTTCTTCGAGAGTTCAAACTCCAATTAGCTAAATTCCACCTCACACGTGCTCACGTATGCAAGCCCAGGCAAATGCTCACAGGTCTGATCGCCATTTCAACATTGGTGACTGGGTCTTTGTTAAGCTCCAACCATATCGTGAATCTTCTCTTTCTTCCTTTCCTTACCATAAACTCACATCCCGCTATTTTGGTTCCTATCCTATAATTGACAAGATTGGCTCTGTTGCCTATAAATTGCTTTTTCCTCCTGAAGTTTTAATTCACCCTACATTACATGTGTCTCAACTTAAACTTTGTCATGAAATTCCCACTGAGATTATCCACCCTCCAGTCTTAGAATTGGCTAGTTGTCCCTGTCCTCTTCCTGAATCCATTTTGGACAGACGTCTCATCAAGAAGGGCAACAAGGCTGTTACTCAATGCTTAGTTAAATGGACGGGATTGGATGCTTCTTATGCTACCTGGGAGCTCGCGTCTGCTCTTAAAGTTCGATTCCCTTCCTTCACCCTTGAGGACAAGGGTGTTTCTCAACGAGGGGGTATTGATACAGATATTGGCTAGGCTAGAATTGCAATGAAAAAGAGGCTGTATTTGTAAAACAGTTAACATTCAAAAGTTAGTTAAAGTTGTTAGTTTTTGAATTTTTGGCTTAGGCGGGAAATCCAGTTGCTTTCTCCTCTTCATTTCAAGTTCAACATTTTAGCATTTTAGCTCAATATAAATAAGAGATGTGTAGCTATTGATACATATGAAAAATCAATGAAAGTTTAGTTCAATTCTCTCAATCTCTCTCTTCTTCTCTATCTCTCCTTCTGTTCTTCACGTTTGCTGCCTTCTTCTCTGCATTTTCTTCTTCTATTTCTCTGCATTTCAGATTTGATACCTCAATTTGGTTCAGACCAGTTCGAAAATTGACCAGCCCATGTTTTTTTTTTCCAACTTTAATGTTAAAAAGTTTCGGCCTAGATTGTACTTTTTAAAAAAGTACAGGACCTTTCTGCAATTTTGTTCTTCCTTCACACGTATGGCACGTGGATAGCACAACCCTTTTCCCAAGCAATCTCACCGATTCCATTGCCTATGAAATCTACTTCATTCATAAACCCTAGTGGAATTTGGGAAGAAAATTGGAGATATTTTTTTAAAAAAGAAAAGCTGAAAACAGAGAACAAAAATGGTGGGTACAAATTTGAAAGCAGAAACTATGAAGCTAATGGATCAAAGAGCTAATACAGAAGCTGAAATGGATGTAATAATTCAGCGCCTTTGTCAAACTGGTGGCCCTGGACTCTCAGGCAACCTTGTTGATTCTGAGGCAATACTAACTCTGTCTTATACTTCTCTATTTTCTTAAATTTTTTCTCCCTATTGATATTTGGTGCTGTTAGTTTTGAGTTTTGTTCTTTTTCTTATTTTTTTGATTTATTTTTGGGTTTTGATTTGATGTCTGTTTTGACTAAAATTTGAAAGTAATGCAGGGATTCCCAAGAACTGATATTGATATTCCAACCGTACGGTCTGACCGGCGTAGGCTTGCGGGTATTAACATAAACTCCTACTATACTCTCTGTTCCATGTTATGTCCGTTCAAAAAAGAATGACATATTTCAATATCTGTAAATTGGAAATAATATCTTTAAACTTTTCCTTTTTAGCTTAATATAAAGGTTTTATAGGCGCACAAATGTTATGACAAGTTTAAAAAATAATTTGCAGAAGTTTTAGTTTCTTTCTTAAACTATGCGACAAGCCAAACTAGGTCACACAAATTGATACGCAGTTGCTTTGGTATTGGAGTGGTTGTCTGCGACAATGGTGGGATAAATCAGGATATCCTATAGGATTAGCTGTCTCACCTTCTATATTGGATAACTAATCCCACCCATTGAGGGGTCGTTTGGTATGAGGTACAAATAGGAATAGTGTTGGGATAAAAATTTAATTTCACCTTAATACTTTATTTGGTTAGTAAATCAGGGATGAGTTATCCCGGAATTAAAATTACCGTGATAACTTATACCTTGTAGGGGTGGATAATTAATGCCGGGATAACTTATTCCTTCTTCTTAGAAATTATGCAATGTCATTTTTAATACAACATACCAAACAATGGATAAAAAGCAATAACAGGATAACTAATCCTAGCATAGTATTCAAACCAAACGACCCCTTAGTGTAGAACTTATCCTATGATTAGCTAATACCTATAACCAAACATGGGATAAATACAATCTCAAAATATATCCCGAAATTATTATCCTTAACATGTACCAAACGATCCCTAAGATGTGTCTGTTTTTGTGATGTTTTAGATAGTGAAGTTACTTCGGACTTGAGTTTGATGTCATAACTTAGTGGAAATACTGACCAAGGAAGTACAACGCTTTTGATAAGTGTAGTGTCTTGGTTAGCTTAATGAACCTCGACTATTCCAACGAATACCTTCCACCTCCCACCAACACAAGTATCTTGTATTTCTACCCTCCAAGGCTTAGGCAAATGGAAACAATCACCTAGCTTTTTTGTTTCAGTTGGGACTTGAACCTTCGTATCCTATGATTTTCATACATAGGCCACACCGTTTGGTGCAGGAAGTATAATGGAAACTGAAGTATTAAACTCTCAGCTTTATTGTCCAAACTGTTGGTTCTCTGCCTCCAGAACTACTTGTTTAGTATAAGGAAGAAGAAAAATGAACATGTTAATATTCAGAAATAAGGAGCTTACTGTATTAACCATGAAAAGAGACATATTTGTGGATCAAGTTGACGAATCAGGTAACTATGCGAACATACAAAATCGGGTTCTTTTTTTGTACAGAAGTCGCAGGTTTTGTTGAGCAGGTACCTAAAGTTAGCATTTGAGTTTTCTAATCTATCTGGTATATGCCATCTGGTTGCCTTCAGTTCTGCAATGAACGCAAGGTATATGCTTGTCATCTATATCATCCTAACGTATGGATTGAGAAAGAATTACTGCTGGTAATATTTAATTATACTGAAACGTGTCGTATTTTGCTCATTGATTGCTGCAAGATCAGAGATCCAGCGAATCTCTGTAATGCCATATAATTTGTTGGTATTGTTTCAAGCACTACTTATGTTCAACAACAATTTAGTAAATGAACATTTTTCAGTTCCTCTCTAAATTGTGCTGTTTTTCCACCCTGCAGAGCTACGTAATGATCACAAGATTATGACAGAAAAAATAGACCATAATATTCAAGTTCTACATTCAGCACGGCTTGCTTCTACACCTTCATCTGTCAAAGACTCAGGTACGTGAGCTGGATCATAATAAACAACTTTTTGATAAGAACGTTGTCCTACTTCTACTGAAAAGATCTCTAGTTTTATTAGAGAAGTTCAGTAGAGGTTTTATATGCACTTTTTTTGCTTTGTTGAAATGGTTGTTGGTTGCTGTCGCTTTAGTCATGCATGAAAAACTCAAACAAAATAAAGATTTCTAGTTTCATATAATGCTCTGATGCATCCTCATCCAGCAACTTTACCCCACTCACTCGACAGGCAGGAAGTGAGAGTGACAGTTATATGTGCAATAATAAAACCTTTCCTTATGCATCAGTTGGTTTTAGTAGAGCTGGCATCCTTGATGTATACTATATATTTTTCACTGCCAGCTGATTTACATGTCTCAGTGCTTTACCATCATCCTCTTGATGCTGTACATTATAATGAGGATTTCTACTAAAATGCTTATCTCACTTACGTATTATATCTTCTGTATATGCTTCTTGATGACAAGAGTGGGTTGCTCTAGTGGTAAGCACCCTCCAATTCCAACCAAGAGGTTGTAAGTTCGTATCACCCCAAGAGCAAGGTGGGGAGCTCTTGGAGGTAGGGAGCCGAGGGTCTATCGTAAATAGCATCTTTACCCCAGGGTAGGGGTAAGGTCTGCGTACACACTACCCTCCCCAGACCCCACTAGTGGGATTATACTAGGTGGTTGTTGTTGTTGTATATGCTTCTTGATCTTAGCTTGTGTTTTCTTGGAAATTGTCATTCCGTCCTGCTACTTTGTTTACTTTATATTTACTTGCTTAAGTTATACCATTTTTGGATTCTTACTTAAACATCCATGTGCTTGCAAAGCTCATTGCGTTGACCATTCTCTAGAAGTTGTAGTTGATATGTTGAAAATTTTCATTTTCATGTAGCATGTCTTATGCAAAGGTCTTGACAGCAATTTTTTCCTTCTTCCAAGCTGACACTGCTGTTTTAGGTGTTCAAGGATCTGCCGTCAATATTGCTTCCTCATCATCTCCCGATAATTATATTGCGACAGCTGCTACAAGTTCTATGGATGTGGATGTAGTTGTCAGCAGACCCTTTGCGGTGATTGATGAAATAACCGAGGCATCTCCAGCAGCAGAAGACGGGTTACAACTTGGAGACCAGGTTATGAAATTTGGGAATGTAGAATCCGGTGAGAATCTCTTACAGCGGCTTGCTGCCGAAGCACAGACAAACCAGGGGTGTGCAGTGTCAATGAAAGTTATGAGGCAAGGTGCTATCGTTAACTTACAAGTGACGCCAAGAATGTGGCAAGGTCGTGGCCTGCTAGGGTATGTTTCTTTTTCCTCATTAATCCATGAGTAGAATTTACCTGCGTAATGTCATTAACTTGTAATCCGTTATTATCTGCAGATGCCATTTCCGGATCTTATGATAAGGTTGTCGACTGTAGGTCCGCACCAAATGGTATGTCACAAAGAGTTGATATGAAGAAGAATTTATCAGCGGCCTGTTAAACAATCGTATCTTTTCTGTTGGTCTATGAACGCGGAATGATGTAGCGTGGATATCATTATTGCTTTCGAACAGCTATATATACTCGATTCCATCATATGGATGGAATACTAATACTTGTTGACATCGGGTGCGCGGCGTCATGTATTTTCCTGGATTTGTATCAGGAATTTCTTTTATCACCTTTGGTCTTCCTATTGAGGTTCTATTTTTGTAGCTTATTTCTTAGCCCTGATGTATTTGCTCAAAACTCTCTTGAACTCAGCTTGAGCTATATAGCATATTTAACTAAAAAATAAATTGTTATCTGTATGTATAACTTACGTTTGATTGGCGTGTAAAGTTTGTTGTATTAAGTGTTTAGAGCAGAGGCGGAGCCAAGGTTCCTATCTTAAGGGTTTGGAATTCTTAATTTTTAAGTTATTGGATTCTAAATTAATAATTTGTACATATTAAATAAAGTTTTAAGACATATAAGATTTTAACTAAGATCAACATATTAGCTCCATCCTAGTTCGTAACCAAGCAAATGCAACTACAAAAAGGGTAATGGATTTTTTTTCTTTTGACAGTTTAACTAGCTCTAATAGATTATCTATCATCTTAGGTTACTAATCCACCGTTATTATAGATAATTACCTATAGTTATTTTTTAGTATGATATAAATATTCCTCCTCTTGCTATTATATATTTTTTGTTGCTCAAGGGTTTGAGAGGTTACTGGATATTAACTCCTATAGAGTGTTAGAGCCAGGATTTTCATTAAGGGGAGTTAAAATATAATGAAAAAACTCACCAAGAAGTCAAGGTGTGTCAATCTATAGTATATATACATATATCTTAAAAAAATTATCTACCTACACAGTATAATTTCCGATGAAGGTGTGTCGGTTAACACCCCTTAGGCGCATGTGGCTCCGCCACTGTACGTAACCAACTTTAGTAACGTCAAGTTTTAGCGTTAAATCAACTTACTTAACCTCAACAAAGTTAAGGAAAAAAATTTGGACTTAGCACCTTGACATTATTGACAACGATTGACAAAGGTCAGTTTTACGCAGTCTTCTATTGCATTTTGCGAGAGTCTGTTTTCACAACTCGAACCCGTAACTTTCTGATCACGTGACAATAACTTTATATGTTACTAAAGCGTAGATAAGTATTCAAATCTTTGTATGACTTGATACCACATCAGAACTAATACTAGGTGAAAAAGTAGAATAAGTTACAAGTTCCAAACAAAGTTCTTTTCAATTTCTCAACTCCATTCAACTTTTCCTGTATGAGAAAAGAGGTGTTATAGTCGGCACATAAAAGAAAACTATTTTAATAACTAGGATCTCATCAACAGCCGGTTCTTCTTCACTATTTATATATCCCAGAAATTTTGATAAATGAGTCATTCGAATTTCCACAATTTTTATAAATATAGAAGATGAGTTTGAAGGGGATTTGGTTGGAAGGGGTTCTTTGACATCCGAAGATGAAATTGCAGGTGTGGTGGGGTGGGGGTGAGGGAGGAGGAGAAAGGGACGCCGGAGAAGGATTTTTTCATTTTAAATTTATTTTATTTTTTTGGATGATTTGTGTTAAGTTTTAATTACAAATTACATGCGTCGTTCATTGATTGGCTCATTTGACAAGTGTAACTCACACATCTAGTATGGTGTACCGCGGTGTTTATATCATTTACTTAACAAACACTGGAAGTGTCTACTTGATAAATAGGTCTGTTGAGATGTCTGAATGACCGCTGTGAACAACTTGAATGGGCCAGTATTTCGCCTTTATTTTCAGTATCTCTTGTCCTGAAAAATCAATGAATTTCTACTTCTCAGAGAACATAAAAAAGGCACCTCGATGCAAGGCATCCCGTATTCACGCAGGGTCCGGGGAAGGGTTGCATCCCCAAGAGTTGAGATGTAGACAGTCTATCCTAATGCAAGAATTAGTGGCTGCTTTCACGGCTCGAACATCACAGCAGAGAAATATCGGCTTGGTTGTGATTTGTGAAGAGCATTTGGTTGTGGCTGCTTCAATAAGATCCATCGCAAATTTCCACGATGAAGAATGGGGACTTCTAGTACATGATGACAAGTAAGCTTCTAGATTTTTGTTGAGAGCATCCTTCACAAAATTCAGACGCCAATTCTTGTTGTATTAGTTCAGGAGATTATTTGAACTCTGTAACGACCCGACCCGTCGTTACGGGAGTTACCGCCCCGTTTTCCCCATTTTATGCTTCTATAGGTTTCATTATATGTGTTTGGAAAATTTGAAGTAATTCGGATAGAGTTTCGGGTAGAAATGAGAGAATAAGTATCTTTATGAGAAGGTTAGTTTGGAGAAGTCAACCGAATGTTGACTTATAAGTTAGAAAACTCGGAATTGATTTCTGATGATTCGACTAGCTTCGGGGGATAATTTATGACTTAGGAGAGCAATCGAAATTGAATTCGGAGGTCCAGTGTAGATTTAGGCTTGAATTGGCTAAGGTTGGATTTTGGCAAATTCCGATTGATAGATGAGATTTTGATCTGAGGATCGGAATGGAGTTCCGAGAGTTTCTATAGCTTCGATATGTGATTTGTGATGTGTGTGCAAAATTTCAGATTATTCGGAGGTGATTTGGTTGAGTTTTGATCAAATGCGTGTTTCTCAAGTTTTAGAAAAACTTAGGCTTGAATCCGATGTAAATTTGGTGTTTTGATGTTATTTTTGGTGTTTTGAGAGTGAAACTAAGTTTGCATGGTCATATGTGACATGTTAGTATGTTCGTATGCGGTCCCGAGGAGCTCGGGTGAGTTTTGGATATGTTTGGGTTGCGTTGTGCTCGTTTTCTTATGCTTCGACATTGTTTCTTCAAGCATAAATGATATCATATCGAGCAAATGAGCTCCAATTACTGTTTTGAGTGAAGAATTAGATTCGTATCGTAATTACGGACCCATAGCAAAAAGAATCATCGAATTTGAACATCGTATGAGGATTTTATGGTCATTTTACTAAGGTTGCCCAGATTTTCAGGTTAATGACGAAACTGTCCCCGACGGCGTAATAAAAACCTGCACTATTTGCAAATCTTAAAACCTACATATCTCCTTCATTATAAGGTCAAATTGAGTGATTCAAAATACTAAATTCATTAGAATTTCACAAGGAATCCATTTAGAGCAGTAAAACGCGTGAACAGTATACCTATAATGAGCAAGGAAGAAGCGTCTGAGGCTCTAGACTCGGGAAGAAGCGTCTGAGGCGATTTTTAAGAGAGAAATCAATGGGCAATCGCTGGAGATAAGTTTCTTGACTCAAAAACATGATTTTATGCTAGAATAAACACCAAAATTCCTGAAATTGGGTAAAATTTGTGAAGAACTAGGGCCTAAACCATGAAAACGAATTTTTGGGTTTTGCAAGGCCATTCGAACTCCGATTTCGATAAATATTATATGCACGGACTCGTGGAGAGACGAGGAATCAGTTGGTATAATTTTCGAAATTTTTCGAGAGGTGGGCCCGGGCCTCAGGTTTTACCAACTTCGTGAATTATTGCGTTTTTCGAGTAATTAGATTGGGTTATATTTCTTTGACCCATATTGATATAATTCCAGTGGTTTTGACTAGATTCGACGCACGAGGCGGCAAATTTGAAGGAAAAAGGTATCGCGGACGAGCCCACTTCCGGCTAGAGGTGAGTAGTTAGTGTATATGGTAGCCTGAGGGTTCGAAACCCTGGCTTAGCATATTGTGACGCTAGTAGGGCGTGGCTCGCACCCCATGGTAGGTGCGGGATTGATTATGACTGCGGATTGAGACTTGGTCCATCCCGATATGAATAATATGTTATATGCGGTTGAAACGCACACTGTGTTAGATATATTTGTGGGCTGTAAGCCATGTTTGGGGCCTTGTGCGGACCTGTAGTGTCCCTAGAGGATAGATATATTTGCTTAATCACTGATCTCAGTCCTGGTTTGAAATCACCATGTTGAAATGCTAAGTCACTTGTTCTTGGAAAATTAAATAAAAGTTAAAGTATTTTCATTATTAATGAACTAGAACCCGAAGATAAATAATTTGAACTGTTGTGTGACTCATATGCATATTGTGGACTGAGGATGGATCGGGCTGCACGCCGCAGTAGATGATATGAGGATCGGGCTGCACGCCGCAGTATTATTGTGCTTGGGCTGTATGAGCCCATCCAGAGTCTGTACACACCCCGGTGAGCGCCGTCGACGTTAAATGGATCGGGCTACACGTCGTAGCGATCATATGCATTGCATTGCATTTTTATCTGTTGAATTATATGTGCTAATTGTGACTTGCTGTTGTTGTTAGTTCGTGGTAGGTATTGGACTGTAGTTTAGCTTTACTCCGTGGTATTCTGTGGATTTCCTGCTTTCAGCTATTAATATATACTTTTTACTCACTGAGTACTTAGTACTCACCCCTACTCCCTGCACCTTTGCGTGCAGATTCAGGTACATAAGTGGGATAGACGAGCACTCCAGCTTCTGCAGAGTCATTTAGAGTTGCTGAGGTAGCTGTCGACGTTCGCAGAACCTAGCTTCTCATTCCATTCAGTTATCATTATATATGTTCAAATTTGAGTATTTCATTCAGTATTCTCTATTACTATTCGGTTTTGTTTAGAGGCTCTAGACTCGTGACCCCAGATCTTTGGGAATGTTAGTTCGTTATCGCACTTATTAGTATTTATTCATAGTATTATTATTGGAGTTTCTGTTGACTCATATATTCTTCTTGAGTTGTCCATTTGGGACTGATATTTAAATGTGAAAATAACTGTTGGTCTAACTGGCCTAACTTTAGTGTTGGGCGTCATCACGACCGAAATTGAGTCGTGACAAACTCCTTTTTTTTTGTGGAGCTTTGGCTGAACTCACTTGGCTTTCCATTCTTAGCAAAAGACATATTCAGGTACTCGTGTTGATATTTCCTTGCTTTAAACTATTCATGTTATAGGCTATATTATAGGTGTTTAACGGGTGGGCCGGGCCGGTCCGGGTCCAATTTTTTTTAAACCGTACGGGTTCCTTACCGGGCCGGTTCCGGGCTCTCCCTTAACGTGTATAACGGGTTGGGGTTTCTTCGGGTAAAAATTGACCCGTACGGGTTACTGGTTAAAGGGGCCGGGCCGGGCCGGGTTTAACGTTTTTTTTTTAAATTTTGTATAACTATTGTAATTTATTTAAAGAACACAAAGTAAATGATACTTGTGCACTTATAAAGTTTCAATGTAAGACTTTAAGTTTGTATTTCAAAAATAAGTTAGATGATTTAGTTTCAATTTAAGACTTTAAGTTTGAAATTGAAATTTAAAAATTGAAGTTTCAAATTTCAATTTAAGACTTTAAGTTTGAATTTCTAAATAATAATTTTAATTTAAGACTTTATGTTTGCTTTCAAAATTAAAGTTCCAATTTAAGAATTTAAGTTTGATTTTTGAAACTTTAAATTTGACATTCAAACTTAAATTGTTAAAGTTTCAATTTAAGATTTTAAGTTTGAATTTCAAAATTAAAATGTTAAAGTTTCAATTTAACACTTTAACTTTGAATTTCAAATTTAAAGTTTCAATTTAAGTTATATTAAGAATTTGTATTACTTTAAAATATAAATTAAAGAATAGAAGGAATATGAGAAAAATTGCACTTGCTGCAAATTGCAAGTGCTTCTTTTATTTCATATTTCATAACTCAAATTTGAAACTTACAAATTGAATGTTTACATCTTTTAAGACTTGAACAAATAACAATAAGTAAATTCGGATGGGTGACCACTTGTTAATATATCTCCAAGTTCCTCGTCTTCTGGGCGATCAACATCTTCATGTCCTTGATTTCTTCAGTTGAATTCGTACAATGTGCATTAGCAACTTCAGTTATTGGATATCTATATTTATAGCAAACTTTTAAAAATAAATATGTATAGTTCCATCTAGTAACTCTCCAGTAGTAGGGTTAATAGTTGTTTGACTATCATCACCATCTAGGCCCCATTCTATCGAGTGTGCAGCTCTCATATGTCTACTAAGCGTTTCAGTTCCCCCTAAATTTCCTACAGTCAAATGTTTAAATGAATCTTTACAAATTTTGCATCTAACTCTATCAGAACCTTCAATTAATCCAAAAAAATTCCAAACCTTACTTCTTTTTCTACGATTAGTCGTCGGAGCCGTATGCGGTCTACCACTAGTGCCACGACCACCACCCCTTGTATCAACTCCAACACTACCTACCCCGGCACTAGGTGCACTAGTAGGTGTAGCAGATATCTCTTCTTCAATTCTTATTTCATTATCTTCTATTCCATAATCTTCTTGTAATTGATCATAATCTATATTTTCATTAGGCGATATTTCAGGAACAATAGATATTGGGCTATTACTACCAGATGCTGAAGAATTACCTCTACTTTTACTCCCCTTATCAGTAACTTTTCTACACGCTTTTTTAGCAGCATTAAACATATTATGAAATTTAAGGAATAAATAAGCTCAAAATAAATATGCAATTAAAATATTAATAAGAGAAAGAGTTGGAGGGAGTGCACCGAATTGGAGCACTTGGTTATGCAATTTCGAATTTCCGATGTTACCATGTCACGACCCGGATTTTTCCCCCAACATCGGGATCGTGATGGCGCCTACTCGTGGTAGCTAGGCAAGCCACTGTATTCGTACTATCCTGTTTTTAACACAATTTTAATTAAATAAATGCGGAATACTTAATCGAAATAGAAATAACCAATTACAAGATGAAATTCATACTAAAATCCTCTACCCAAGACGTGGAGTCACCAACTCACGAACTACTATGGAATACTACACATAAAAGTTTGAATGAAATATAACATAATTCTGTTTGTCTCGGAACAAAGAGACTACAACTAATAACATAATTAAAGAGAGAGACGCCGGGCCTGCGGATGTCTGCAAGCTACCTCGGTCTCAAATATGATCAACTCCCACGCAATCGATTTACTGCTGCTGCTGCTCCTGATCGTAACCTGGACCTGTGCAAAAACGCACAGAAGTGTAGTATCAGCACAACCGACCCCATGTGCTGGTAAGTCCCTGGCCTATCCCGGCGAAGTAGTGACAAGCCTAGGACCAGACACCCACATAAACCTGTGCAATTCAATATATATGTATACCACAGAATCACAAGAAAATAACCAGGTAATAACACAATAAGGAATATCTCAAAGAATTCAACAATTAACAACAGTTAATAAATTCACAAGGAAAAATAAAGTATAATGGAAACACAAGTAATATCAAATCAAGGAATAGCAAGCAGCTGCACGGCATCACCCTTCGTGCTTTTACTCTCATCCTCACCAAATAAGCAAATAAAGTACACGGCATCACCCTTCGTGCTTTTACTCTCATCCTCACATCCATAGTACGGCATGATCCTTCGTACATGGTTCAATAACAGGGGCACGGCATGATCCTTCGTGCATAATCAATAAAACATGGCACGACATTAACCTTCGTGCATAAATAAATAAACATGGCACAGCATCACCCTTCGTGCATTATCACTCTTCCTCACCCAAATAACAATCACAGTTAAGGGCAAAGAAAGAAACAGTAATTCATAAACCGTCCCATCAAGGGCAATCAATAATTATCTTCACTACAACCCAGCAAGGGTTCAACAATTTATCTTCAAATATGTCTCACAATAAGTATTAACAATGACTCACGGTCATACTAGACGCCAGTGTATGGATGCTCGTCACCACAATCCATACACCGCACTCGATCACATAACACATAGCACATAATCCTATTCCCTCAAGCTAGGATAGAACAAACACTTACCTCGAGTGTTTATGAACAATTCAATCCGTGGAAATGTCTTTTTCTTTCAACTTTGGCTCCAATCCAATCGTATCTATACACAATTGATTTAATATCATCAATACTACTCAACAAACTAATTCTTAAGACCAAATACATCTTTTACAACATTCCTGCCCGAAATAGTGAATTTCAACCCCGGGCCCACATGGTCGGAACTCGGGGTTAGGACCAAAATCCGGTTACCCATCCCCCCACGAGTTCATGTATATGATTTGTTTCAAAATCGGACCTCAATTCGAGGTCCAATTCCCAATTTATGAAAAACCCTATTTTCTAACAAAAACAAGAATTCTACCATGAAAATCTTTGATTTCTTATGAAAAACATGTTTAATGATGTTAGGAATTGAAAGAATTAAGTAAAAAGTGACTTACAATCGTTTTGATGAAGAAGAAATCCGTGAAGAATCGCAAATGGGTGTTTTTGTTTTGTAAAAAGTGAAGAAATGAACTTAAAATCGTGTTTTACAGGTCTCTGTGTTCG
>JASVEL010012843.1:0-79158 GCA_032618575.1 Nicotiana noctiflora
ATTGCAATTATCTAATAATCTAAGTTCATGACGGATTGTTATAAAAATGGTAGTGAGACATGGTACTAGCTTTCAGATTCCTTTATATACATGGCTAAGCTATTAAGCTACCTTTAGAATTTATTATCAAAGTATCCATGAGATCGTATTACTCCGTATATTTTGGCACACGAGACTCCAATAATCAAAGTAACCAAACCAACATGAGGTATTAATACTACAATATTGAACATCATCATCACAGCCACATAATCTTCATAGAGAAAATGTTCAATTATTTCATGTCATGATTACAACTGGTTTACTCAATCCTAATCAAACTTCATACATCTTCAATCGTAGACGAGTATTTAGCTAAACATTTCACAAATGGATACAAAATAGAACATCGAATGAACTTAGTCAACTGTTTCGTATATGCTTCTTCATTTGATTTTTCCAGTCAAACTCTCATCGATTCTTTACAATTGTATACAAGGATATAGAGAGTACCTGGACAATGGAAACAGAAGGAGAAGAAGAAGTCAACAGTAACAATGGACAACAGCAAAAGCAATGCAAGCGTGCACCAACAACACAATCCAAATGCAATTCAAAACAAGTCAATCACCCAAGGCCAATTGTAGCCGAGACCAATCAGTCATACCCAAATAAACAACCAGTAAAAGAACCACGACCAGCAGTAACAACAAAACAGCAAACAGCACAAGAACCACAGCAACACAATACCAAACTTTTACTAGAATGCCTCAACTGCACCCAAAGTCTGCTTGAAAACCAACCAGCAAATGCTACTGATTCTAGTGAACCAATCGAACAGGGAAATGTAGCTCAATTCAGGAATCTCCAAGCCCCCCCTTTTTGTATGTGTGTCTATGCTTCTTAATCTGTGTCTATATCCCCCTCTCACTGTCTCCTCACTTTAAAACTCTCTCCCCAGCTATTTTTCAGTGTGTATCAGTGTGTTCCAGTGAGTTTTCATATGTCTACCTTCCTCCAGAATCCCCTTTTTATATCTGTGTGTGTCTGTGTATATAGGAATATATCTGTCTATATGAATGCCCAGACCGCCCCACTACTATGTGTTTTGTTCCCCATTAACACTTATCTTTCTTTATTTAATTCAAAAGTTATGGGTGAGTTTGTTTAATCAATCCCTTTACCTCCCCATTATGCTTTGTTTTCCACTAACACATTAAATTAATGGTTAATTAAGTACTATAGTGACAGCCCACTTAGCTAGACCATTTACCAAATAGTTAAACCCCAAAATAGCCCCTAAACTTCTCACATTACTATTCTACCAGCTATAACCAATTCAAACCTAACAATTGACTGATTGAACATATGGAAGTAATTCCATTTTCAACAAAAGTGAAAACAGTGAAGCATTCAAACAGAGAGGCCTTTTGGAGGTAACAACCAGAAATGCTATCAAATATATCGTGCACGAAAAAGATTCAGGAAGTAGCAAATCAGAAGCACGACAAGCTAACCAGTATACTAATGTAATCAACTTCTCATGCCTATTTATCATATTAATGCAAACTCACCACAAAGATAGAGATCCAAACTACACAATCCTTATTGGATTTCCTATGATACAACACCAAACAACGTGTAACAAATTCAAATGAGGTATACTTTCAGTTCTAATTCTCAAAGTTAATTCTTAATTGTATACTCATATAACGCAAAGGGCGAGAAGATGTATTCTCTTTATCGTTAATAAAGGAAATAGCTCTCAACTGAACTTAATCAATCAAAAATGTATTGAAAGTATTCTGAAATTGAAGAAAAAGACCTAAAATTCAATAGAGAAAACTATGAACAAAATCAAGCACATTGGATTCATATCATCATTGAAACAAAACGGACATCTATAAGCATATTGGATGTTGTACCTCCAAGGTTTAAAGCTTCCGAAAGAAATTCATAAAAATGGTGGCTATCTGAACAGAGACGATAGTGAATCGGACTCGGAACCACAAACCTTGTTGTCGAGCAACATAAATGAACAAAGCTAATCCAATAGAGGTCACTCTCGAACCTGTCTTTGGAGCTTGCATAAACCATCCTGCTTCTCACTCTTGCAGTGTCATGTGACCAAGCAATGGAGAATGTTCTGCTCTTCTGGCCGTTTTCTTCGATTGTGAAATCAAAATCGTAGACAGCATATCGACACTCATCAGTAGGGAGGCTTGCGCTAAAATCCTATTACTTTCAATTGGTTCACCAAGCTTTTCCACAACAACTTAGTTTTGCTTCTCTTCAATCTTATAGATAATGAACCGGCGAGTTCTTTTTGCCTTCAACTCTTCAGCTTGCAATCATCATGCACAGCCATCCCTGATGCTGCGTTATCCATGATTTTGATGGAGAAGAGTGAATTGAAAAGATGAGAAAATTTAGGGCTCCGATAAAGATGGTCTTCTCTCGTCGACGATGAGGCCAAATACGAAGAAGAGGGGTTGTGATGGAGAGGTTGCAGTTGGTGTCGACAGGTCTTTGAACGGTAGGAAGGGCGGTCGTTTGGGTACTGCTGGTCGACTGTTGGTGATGGCGGCTTGGACGACAAGGAGAGGGAGCCGGCGGCTGTTGAAGGATGAGATGAAGGGGGTGTAACAAATGAAAAATGTGAATTAGGGTTAGGGGGGTTCTTGTGTAATTAGAATCCTAGGATTAATCTAGACCGTTAGATGAGATAGGATGGACGGCTGAGATTAAATCAAAAGGGGAACCGGGTCTGGGCGTTTGGGCTGGGGCGATTTTGCCCGTTTTGGGCCTGGACTTTTGGGTTCTTGGCCCATTTCTTCTATTCTTTGTTTTCCCTTGTTTTCTTTACTCTAACTTGTATTATATATATCTTTTTTGTATTTTATTGTATTTTAATAATTATTTAGAACCAATTAAAACTAACTAATTTTTTTTTGCAATTTTTAAATTTAAAAAGCTAACTAATTTTTGATTCTTTTCTTTAATTAATTTCCTAAAGACGCAAATTTTTGTATTTTCATTTATCACATGCAAATAACATGCAAACAACTAACACCAAATTCACACAAAATTTATAAAAATAACGAAAAATCATTTACTTTGAATTTTATAGGAATAACTCATGTGTAGGGTAAAAATCACGTGCTCACGAGTATGACAAAGTTGAATATGTTACCTTAGAATCCTGTAAAACCAATTCAATTGCAAACGGTATTTGCGGGTTAAAGCGATCTGGCATTATCCACATTCGAATCACTCTAACTTTGAGATTACATTGCATCGAGTTGGATGATATTTGTGTCAATGGGGCTTCGCATTTGCGATCAGGGTTCGCATTTGCGAGCCCTGCCTTGTACTGTCCCCTTCGCAATTGCGAGAAATACTTCGCAATTGCGAAGCCAACAGCTGGGTGAAAAACCAGCAGTGCAACATTTCAAAATTTAATCCAACGGCCTATCAAATCTTTACCCGAGCCTCCCGGGCTCCAAACCAAACATGTACACAACCTCAAAAACACATTATGAACTTATTCGTGCGATCACATCGCCAATATCACCTTGTTTTCATCAAATCAAGCCTCAAATTCATGATTTTCATACCTTTGGTTTTCAAAACTTTCAAACTTGGGACTCAAGGTCCAAAACATCTCAAACGACATCCGAATGTCACCAAACTTTACAGAAATCACATATATAATATTTAAGACTTGTATCGGGCGTCGGAACCAAAATACGAGCCCGATACCAAGGTCAATTAATTCATTTTCCTTTAACAATTACATCAAAAACAATTTCACATAAAAATTTATAACTTGGGCTCTAGGCCTCAGAATTCGACTCCGGACGCATATCCAAGTCCCATATTTTCCTACGGACCTCTCGGGACCATCTAATCTCGGGTCCGGATTCGTTTACCAAAATTGTTGACCGAAGTCAACCATATCAATATTAATATCATTTTTATCCCAATTTCTCATAGAATTCATATTTTCTATCATAAAATCTTTCCGGCTACATGCTCGGATTGTGCACGTAAATCGAGGCAACATGGAATGAGGTTTTCAAGGCCTCGGAAGCTCGAAATGATTAATAAAATAAGTGATGACCCTTTGGGTCGTCACGCTTGAGTGCTGAGATCTCCATCTTTTGGCACTATTTGATATCTTCCGAGTTGTCGTAGTACTCGATACCGCACGTAATGTTGGATTCTTTTGAGCCCCATTAAAAGAAAGTGTGATCCTTCTGCTGGCATGTATATGACTTCATCGATGGGTAGCCACCGGCTCCTCCTCGTAAGATAGATCATTGTCCAATTGGACAGTACTGAAGTCTAACACATGTGTGGGATCGCCGTGGTATCTCCGAAGCATAGATACGTGAAAAGCTGGATGCACGGCTGATAAGCTAGGCGGCAAAGCTAATCTGTAAGCCACCCCTCCCACTCTGTCTAGAATCTCAAATGGACCAATATACCTGGGGCTGAGCTTGCCCTTCTTCCCGAACCTCATCACGCCCTTCATAGGCGACACTCGGAGCAATACTCGTTCACCAACCATGAAATCTACATCTCGAACCTTACGATCCGCATAAGTCTTTTGCCTGGACTGAGCTGAACGCAATCTCTCCTGAATAGTCTTGACCTTATCCAAGGCCTCCTGAACTAAGTCTGTACCTAACAACCGAGCCTCTCCCGGTTCAAACCATCCAACTGGTGATCGACATCGCCTACCATACAACGCCTCATACGGAGCCATCTGGATGCTAGATTGGTAACCGTTATTGTAGGCGAACTCTGCTAATGGCAGAAACTGGTCCCACGAGCCTCCGAAATCAATAACACAGGCTCGAAGCATGTCCTCTAGAATCTGAATAGTCCTCTCGGACTGGCCATCCGTCTGAGGATGAATGCTGTACTCAACTGAACCTGAGTGCCTAACTCCTGCTGGACCGCTCTCCAGAAACGCGAGGTAAACCTGCGTATCCCCGATGAGAGATAATAGATACCGGCACCCCACGGAGACGAACAATCTCCCTAATGTAAACCTCCGCTAACCTCTCCGACGAGTAGGAGACAGATACTGGAATAAAGTGTGCTGATTTGGTCAGCCTATCAACAATGACCCAAATAGCATCAAATTTCCTCCGAGTCAAAGGAAGTCCAATAACGAAGTCCATAGTGATCCGCTCCCATTTCCACTCGGGAATTTCAATCCTCTGGAATACACCACCAGGTCTCTGGTGCTCATATTTCACCTGCTGACAATTTAGACACCGAGCGACATACGCAACGATATCCTTCTTCATTCTGCGCCACCAATAGTGTTGCCGTAAGTCCTGGTACATCTTCGCGGCGCCTGGGTGAATAGAATACCGCGAACTGTGGGCCTCTGCTAAGATCAACTCTCGGATCCCTTCGACATTGGGCACACAAACTCGACCCTGCAATTTCAATACCCCATCATCATCTAGGTTTACCTGTGTGGCACCTCCCCGCTGTATTGTATCTCTCGACTCACGCAAATGAGGATCATCAAATTGCCTCTCACGGATACGCTCTAATAAGGAAGAACGAGCGACCGTGCAGGCTAACACTCTGCTAGGCTCAGAAATGTCTAATCTCACGAACCGGTTGGCTAAGGCCTGGACATCTAGAGCTAATGGTCTCCGATTGACCGGAATATATGCAAGACTACCCATGCTGGCATACTTTCTACTCAATGCATCGGCCACCACATTGGCCTTACCTAGGTGATATAATATAGTAACATCATAGTCTTTTAGCAACTCTAACCATCTCCGCTGTCGTAGATTCAACTCCTTCTGCTTGAACAAGTACCGTAGGCTTTTGTGATCAGGTGTATACCTCGCATGTCACACCATATAGATAATGCCTCCGGATCTTTAAGGCATGAACCACTCGTTGCTAACTCAAGATCATGAGCTCGGATAATTCTTTTCATGTATCTTTAACCGCTCGAAGCATAAGCGATAACCTTACCATCTTGCATCAATACGGCTCCAAGCCCTGTACGAGATGCGTCACAATAAACCGTATAAGGCCCCGTACCTCGTAGGTAGTACCAACATCGGTGCGGTGGTCGAAGGCCGTCTTGAGCTTCGAAGCTCGCCTCACACTCCTCCGACCACCTGAACTGGGCACCCTTCTGGGTCAACCTGGTTATCGGGGTTGCAATAGAAGAAAACCCTCTACAAAATGACGGTAGTAACCTCGCTAATCCCAAGAAACTCCGGATCTCGGTCCACTGAAGTTCGGTCGAGGCCAATCTGGATCCGCTCAATCTTCTGGGTCTACTCGAATACCTTCCACTGATACTAATGTGACCCGGAAATGCTACCGAACTCAGCCGGAACTCACATTTAGAAAATTTGGCATACAATTGGTTATCCTTCCGAGTCCTGAAGAACCACTCTGAGGTGCTGCTCGTGCTCTTCCCGGCTGCGGGAGTACACCAGGATGTCATCTATGAAAGACTATCACGAACAGATCTAAGTAAGGCCTAAATACCCGATTCATTAACTCCATGAATGTCGCTGGGGCATTGGTCAACCCGAAGGACATGACCAAGAACTCATAATGCCCATATCTAGTGCGAAAGGTTGTCTTAGGAATGTCAGCCGCCCTGATCTTCAGCTGATGGTAGCCTGACCTCAAGTCTATCTTTGAAAATACTTTGGCACCCTGAAGCTGGTCAAATAAATCGTCAATTCGCGGAAGTGGATATTTATTTTTGATAGTCACCTTGTTTAACTGCCGGTAATCAATACACATCCGCATCGAGCCATCCTTCTTCTTTACAAATAATACGGGTGCTCCCCAGGGGGAAACACTGGGCCTGATAAAACCCTTCTCAAGAAGGTCCTGCAACTGATCTTTCAACTCCTTTAACTCCGGCGGGGCCATACGATAGGGTGGAATAGAGATGGGCTGAGTGCCCGGGGCCAGATCAATACAGAAATCAATATCCCTGTCGGGTGGCATGCCCGGCAGGTCTGAAGGAAAAACCTCCGGAAACTCCCGTGCAATAGGGACCGACTCAATGGAAGGAACTTCTGCGCTGGAATCACGAACATAAGCCAAATAAGCTAGACACCCCTTCTCGACCATACGTCGAGCCTTAACATAGGAAATAACGGTGCGAACGGAGTGGCTTGAGGTACCTTTCCACTCTAGTCGGGGTGATTCTGGCAAGGCTAAGGTCACCGTCTTAGCATGGCAATCAAGAATAGCATGGTATGGGGACAACCAGTCCATCCCCAATATGACATCAAAATCTACCATGTCCAAAAGCAACAGATCAACAAGGGTCTCAAGACCCCCAAATATAACTACGCACGAACGATACACCCGATCGACTACAATGGAGTCGCCCACTGGTGTAGCCACATAAACTGGAATATCCAGAGCATAGCCGGGCACGGCCAAATACGGTGCGAAGTAGGAAGACACATAGGAATATGTAGATCCGGGGTCAAATAATATTGAATCTGATGCCTCCGCCTCTGGCTTGGTTGGTAAAGCATAGAATCGGGGATCTGCACCTCCCTCTGAGCTGCGTCTCTAGGACGACCATCAACTGGCTGACCTCTACCTCTCGCTGGACGGTCTCGACCTCCACCTCTATAATCCCTACCCCCGCCTCTGGCTAGCTGGGCAGGCTGAGGGTCAGCTGGGGCCTGAATCATAGGACGAGGACCTCGCTGCTGAGAGTTGCCCGCTGCTATAGGGCAATTCCTGATAAAATGACCTGGGTCGCCACAACCGTAGCAACTCTTAGACTGATAGGGCTGCTGGCCCTGGCGACCTGAATGGCCTCCACGAACACTCTGAAGAGGCTGAGCATTAATAGGAGACTTGTCTGAATAATGCCCCCGAAAACCACGATCACCTGATCCACCCTGTGAAGCTTGAAGGGCGGAGTGAAAAGGCCTGGAGGACTGGCCTCTATCAAAGGATTCTCTGCTACCAGAGGAAGAACCACCAAACCTGCCTGAATGACGAGGCCTCTTATCTGAAGAATAACCGCCTCCCTAGCAAGAGCCATCTCAACTCTGCGTGCTGCATTGGCTGCCTCCTGAAATGATATGTCACTCCCCACGCCCATAGCCATATGGAGTCTAATCGGCTGATTAAGCCCATCTATAAACCTGCGGACCCTCTCCCGCTCCGTGGGAAGTATCACCACTGCATGACGAGCCAAATCGATAAATCTCGTCTCATACTGTGTAACTGTCATAGTGCCCTGATGGAGGCGCTCGAACTGCCTCCGAAGTACATCCCGCTGAGTAGCAGGGAGAAACTTCTCCATAAATAGTTCCGCAAACTGGTCCCATGATAAAGCTGGGGACCCTGCTGGTCGAGTCAAGCAATAATCTCTCCACCAAGTCCTGGCGGATCCTGCAAGTCTGAATGTACCGAAGTCAACTCCATTTGACTCCACGATCCCCATAGTCTTGAGAATCTCATGGCAGCTGAATAAGAAGTCCTGAGGATCCTCTGATGTGGCTCCACTGAATGTAGTGGTAAATAGCTTGGAGAACCGATCAAGCCTCCATAACGAATCAGAAGTCATGGCCGCTCCATCACCTGCATGAGCTGTGGTACCTGACTGAGTGGCCACAACTGGCTGAACCACTGGTGCCTGAGGCTGAGGAGCTACTGGCTCCGGAGTACGAGCAATAGGAGTCTGGGCCCCTCCTCCAGCCTGAGAAGTGGCTGGGGCAACTGATAATAAACCCGCTCTGGCAATGCTGTCCATGAATCCCGCTATTCCGACCAAAGCATCCCGAAGATCCGGGGTAAATAAAGCCTCTCCCGGGACTTGAGCTGGGCCCACTGGAGCTGCTGGGACTGGAACCTCCTCGTCAATCTCAATATGAGGCTCCACCTCCGGAGTAGCTGCCGGGGGCGAGCTCACCCCTACCACGACCCCCGATACGCGCCGCCCCCTGCCCCTCACGGGAGCTGCCTGGGGCTCGGGCTGCTGGTCAGCGGACGAAGAAGCGCGTGTCCTCGCCATCTGCGAAAGGACAGAATAGAAATTCAATCAGTAATTGAGGAGCAAGTCGCACGACAAGAAAGAAAAAATGAGAGACTCTTTCCTAACTCAATAGACTCTGGAGGACAAGTACAGACGTCTCCGTACCTACCTCTCAAACTCTACTAAGCTTGTTCGTGAGTGGTGAGACCTATGTAACCTAGAGCTCTGATACCAACTTGTCACGACCCGGATTTTTCCCCCAACATCGGGATCGTGATGGCGCCTACTCGTGGTAGCTAGGCAAGCCACTGTATTCGTACTATCTTGTTTTTAACACAATTTTAATTAAATAAATGCGGAATACTTAATCGAAATAGAAATAACCAATTACAAGATGAAATTCATACTGAAATCCTTTACCCAAGACGTGGAGTCACCAACTCACGAACTACTATGGAATACTACACATAAAAGTCTGAAGGAAATATAACATAATTCTGTTTGTCTCGGAATAAAGAGACGACAACTAATAACATAATTAAAGAGAGAGACGCCGGGCCTGCGGACGTCTGCAAGCTACCTCGGTCTCAACTATGATCAACTCCCACGCAATCGATTTACTGCTGCTGCTGTTCCTGATCGTAACCTGGACCTGTGCAAAAACGCACAGAAGTGTAATATCAGCACAACCGACCCCATGTGCTGGTAAGTGCCTGGCCTATCCCGGCGAGGTAGTGACAAGCCTAGGACCAGACACCCACATAAACCTGTACAATTCAATATATATGTATACCACGGAATAACAAGAAATAACCAGGTAATAACACAATAAGGAATATCTCAAAGAATTCAACAATTAACAACAGTTAATAAATTCACAAGGAAAAACAAAGTATAATGGAAACACAAGTAATATCAAGTCAAGGAATAGCAAGCAGTTGCACCGCATCACCCTTCGTGCTTTTACTCTCATCCTCACCAAATAAGCAAATAAAGTACACGGCATCACCCTTCGTGCTTTTACTCTCATCCTCACATCCATAGTACAACATGATCCTTCGTACATGGTTCAATAACAGGGCACGGCATGATCCTTCGTGCATAATCAATAAAACATGGCACGACATTAACCTTCGTGCATAAATAATAAAACATGGCACGGCATCACCCTTCGTGCATTATCACTCTTCCTCACCCAAATAACAATCACAGTTAAGGGCAAAGAAAGAAACAGTAATTCATAAATCGTCCCATCAAGGGCAATCAATAATTATCTTCACAACAAGTCCCAACAAGGGAGAACAATAACAATTCATCCGTAATATATCTCAAAATAATCATTTTTCAACGACTCACGGTCATACTAGACGCCAGTGTATGGATGCTCGTCACCACAGTCCATACACCGCACTCGATCACATAACACATAGCACATAATCCTATTCCCTCAAGCTAGGATAGAACAAACACTTACCTCGAGTGTTTATGAACAATTCAATCCGTGGAAATGTCTTTTTCTTTCAACTTTGGCTCCAATCCAATCGTATCTATACACAATTGATTTAATATCATCAATACTACTCAACAAACTAATTCTTAAGACCAAATACATCTTTTACAACATTATGCCCGAAATAGTGAATTTCAACCCCGGGCCCACATGGTCGGAACTCGGGGTTAGGACCAAAATCCGGTTACCCATCCCCCACGAGTTCATGTATATGATTTGTTTCAAAATCGGACCTCAATTCGAGGTCCAATTTCCCAATTTATGAAAAACCCTATTTTCTAACAAAAACAAGAATTCTACCATGAAAATCTTTGATTTCTTATGAAAAACATGTTTAATGATGTTAGGAATTGAAAGAATTAAGTAAAAAGTGACTTACAATCGTTTTGATGAAGAAGAAATCCGTGAAGAATCGCAAATGGGTGTTTTTGTTTTGTAAAAAGTGAAGAAATGAACTTAAAATCGTGTTTTACAGGTCTCTGTGTTCGCATTTGCGAACATGGGTTCGCAATTGCGAACCCCGACCAATTTCTGGAGTTTGAAAAATAAGCTAAGGCTGGGAAGTTCGCATTTGCGAACACTGGTAGACAAAGGGAGTGTTCGCATTTGCGAACTAATGTTCGCATTTGCGAACATAGGCTGTATAAGGCAGTGTTCGCATTTGCGAACCAAGGCAGTATGGGGAAGAGTTCGCATTTGCGAACAGTGTTCGCATTTGCGAACATAGGCAGGCCTGGGGACGTTCGCATTTGCGAACAATTGTTCGCATTTACGAACAAGGCTGGGTCAATGGGGCTTCGCATTTGCGATCAGGGTTCGCATTTGCGAGCCCTGCCTTGTACTGTCCCCTTCGCAATTGCGAGAAATACTTCGCAATTGCGAAGCCAACAGCTGGGTGAAAAACCAGCAGTGCAACATTTCAAAATTTAATCCAACGGCCTATCAAATCTTTACCCGAGCCTCCCGGGCTCCAAACCAAACATGTACACAACCTCAAAAACACATTATGAACTTATTCGTGCGATCACATCGCCAATATCACCTCGTTTTCATCAAATCAAGCCTCAAATTCATGATTTTCATACCTTTGGTTTTCAAAACTTTCAAACTTGGGACTCAAGGTCCAAAACATCTCAAACGACATCCGAATGTCACCAAACTTTACGGAAATCACATATATAATATTTAAGACTTGTACCGGGCGTCGGAACCAAAATACGAGCCCGATACCAAGGTCAATTAATTCATTTTCCTTTAACAATTACATCAAAAACAATTTCACATAAAAATTCATAACTTGGGCTCTAGGCCTCGGAATTCGACTCCGGACGCATGTCCAAGTCCCATATTTTCCTACGGACCTCTCGGGACCATCTAATCTCGGGTCCGGATTCGTTTACCAAAATTGTTGACCGAAGTCAATCATATCAATATTAATATCATTTTTATCCCAATTTCTCATAGAATTCATATTTTCTATCACAAAATCTTTCCGGCTACATGCTCGGATTGTGCACGTAAATCGAGGCAACATGGAATGAGGTTTTCAAGGCCTCAACAGCTCGAAATGATTAATAAAATAAGTGATGACCCCTTTGGGTCGTCACATACCACGAACAAACGTCAAGCCAATATTCCAACTTGAAGTTCAAAACCCGAATGATAAAATACTAGATAAGTAGAGAATAGGTGAATGAGAGAATTTGAGATTTAGATGAGAATTTTGAGTGAGAAATGAAGAGGGGAGGGGGGATATTTATAGATTTACATAAGGCTACAGTTGTAAATTAAAAATGTGTTAAAAATTAAAAAAAAATGGCAAAAACTTAAATAGATCCGTTGGCCAACTGATTTTTTTGATTCTAGCCGTTTGGGCCTTTGGGGTGGGCCCCATATATCTGATTTAAAAAAAAAAAAAATTTTGACCGTTGAACCGGGTCGGGTTACCCGTTAAGGGTACTGTTTGCCGGACCGGGCCTACCCGGTTCCGGTTAACCGTTCACAAAATATTTCCCGGAACTAACCCCTACCCCATGATAACCCAGCCCACCCGGCCCCTTTGCTACCGGTCCGGGCCGTTTCCGGTTTCTACCGGTCTGGGCCGGTCCGGAACCGGTCCAACCCGGCCCGTTTAACAGGTTCAGGCTATATGTTGCTCGGACTCTTCGAAAATATCACCAGATGTGTGTTAAATCCTCCAAAAGTAATGTAGTTTTGGAAAATTTGACACGGGTAACATTTTGGAGAGTTCGTGCAAGATAAGGTATAGGTAGGATAAACTAACAATTACTTAGTTCTTCTCTCTTCTGCTCTAGACTAATCTAGTCTTCAATATAACAAATCTTCTCATTAACAAAAATTTTTCTTAGTGCGGAGAAGTATTTGCAGATTTTGATCCTATAGCAGTGGCCATATTAAATGAGAAGACGATTTTAGCACCTGGAAATACAGCATGCTCACTGTTATCAGAGCTTAAACTGCGAGCAGTCATTGAAAATGCCCGTCAAGTGTCGAAGGTATATCCTTTGCTAGAGACGGAGCCTGAATTTGAAGCTTATGAGTTTGAACTTGCCATTGAACCCATAGCTCGATTAGTTACTGGGTTCACAATTAAATATTTATACATATTTAATGAATTTACAATAACAATAAAAAACCCAGTGTAATCCCACAAGTGGGGTCTGGGGAGAGTATTGTGTACATTGACCTTATCCCTACATTGTGAAGGTAGAGATATTGTTTCGATAGATCCTCGGTTTAAGAAATACTAAAGGAAGCAACCAATAATAATAAGAACAAGAAAAAACAAAGACACTACGTGCAACCAACATCTTTAATGGATTTCTTAATACAAAAATAGGATGTGAGCAAAATCTACTGGACTCATCCAAATCCGTAAACAATACACTACCTCCGCCCATGTCTGTTGCTCTTTATTCGGTTAGCTTTTGTAAATATCTACCTCGACCATAATGCACTCGTGTAATAACTAATTTAGAGGTACAATGGCTAATAAAACTGTTAGAGTCAAACACTTCTAGCTGTTAAAGTATTTCAATATTTATTGCAACTAAATTTGTGCAGGTTTTGCTTGTATCAGATCATAGATGAATTAGGGTCATTTGAGAAATATATCTGGAGCTTTGTGAACCACAAGCCTATAGTTGGCAGATACCGATATCCTCATCGTGTTCGGTAAAGACCTCAAAAGCGGACGTGATTAGTAAAGACCTGGTTCGGAGAGGTTTCCGGTGCGTGGGACCCACTGTTGTTTATTCCTTCATGCAGGTTGCTGGCATAACAAATGACCATCTTATTAGCTGCTTCAGATTTCAGGACTGTGTTGCAGCTGCTGAAGGAAAACACAAGGATCAAAATGAATACTGAGGTAGCAAAAGCCAATGAAGCCGTTGAAGCAGAGATGTGTAGATCGATCGATGAACTGAGTTTCTCATTGGTGTGTTTGAGCCATTGTGCGTTTTAATGAGATGATTCAGAGCTTAATTACTTGGTCTATCGGAAACATCCATTCTACCTTCCCAGGTAGGGGTTCTCCCCAAACCCTACTTGTGAGATTCAACTGGGTTGTTATTGTTGTAACTCAGCGCTTACTTGTAACATTAGGTTATCATCTAAGCTCACACAGATTTAGTAGCAGAACTGGTTGTGTACAGAAACGACGTTGATTCTCTGCATTATAGATTCTTAGATTTGCAGATTATTATTACTAGACGAAAATTGAGTGAAGTGGTGGTAATTTTTGTTGTGTACAGTGTGTAGTGTCATTATTAAAACTTCCAAAGCTACAATCTCAAAAATCTTTTCTGAGTCTGGGAAAACAGAAAGTAAGAAATTCTGTTATTATTGTACCTGGAATTAAATATGCATCTATATGTAGGGACTTATCTGTGTGGTGGGATGAAACACATGAAGTGTCAGTTAGGTGCATGTTACGAGTTCGAATCCTATCCCTGGTAGAGGAGCGGACCCATTTTCCACCGTTATAACTTGTGAGCACAATCGGGCTGAAGATGCTATTAAGTAGAAATGGGACCAGCTAGCCACTCTAAAGGGTTGATATTTAAGAATTAGTCAGTGCGTCTTGAATTTCAATTTTTTAACACAAAAATGCCCTGGCTAATCTCAAAATAGCATCCTTGAGAATCGCTATATGTGCCCTTGCCCCGCCATTAACTCGTGCGAGATTTCTCGATTACTGAGAAAAACTCTTAGATTTGTCTAATCATGCGACTCTTGCTCATAGTGTTCTGCCAATTTCCAAACTGTAGGTTGGCCCCTTAATTCTTGAAATGGTAAATGAGAAGCAAATGATTGTTGGAGATGGACAAACATATGAAGATATTTTCTCTAAGTTCTATTTAAATTAGTTTGATCCTCAATAATGTACATAACCAGAGTAAACTCTCTATATTGGACGACTACAACCAATCTACTCAACCTATTGATAAACTGTAAGACTAAAAAAAGTACATGCCTCTTTATTTCTACAAGAAAGCACTATGACGGAAAACAAAATAAATGCAAGGGAAAAAAATGCGATAAAAATCAAATCAGCTAACAATTTCAGCAAGGCTTTATTTCAAATCCAATACTCAACAGAGTTCGAGCCGACTCCATTGCCTTTTCTCCTCCAAGGTCCAATTTCTCACCTGTTAACGCACCTTCTTTATCCACGGACCATTGTGTGGTTGATTTTTGAAGCTGTAGCAGTTCGGGTTTCTTAGCCTGCAGGTTGGTCAAGGAAGCAGGGGCTGCAGCAGCACTAAGAGGTGCACTAGGTGGGCTTTGACGCTTTTTTGGTATGGGCATGTCATGATCGTGTACTCCCTTATATGTTATTATCAATGCACTTGTGCTATCTACAGCTCTCTCAATGTGCTTTCGAACCGGACATCCAGCTGATGTACAGCGATAGTAGTTCCTAAAAGCCATCCAAATATACAATTTATTACAGGAAAACCAAGGAAGAAGAATGGAGCACGCCTTTGACCAAGATAAAGAGTTAACTATAACGTAGATAAAAACAAGTAATATGTGAAAGATAATTTTAGGTTTACAGATGAATAACAACGACATCTCCTTAATTGTCTACTCGTAAGAGATGCTGTCAAGCTAGAATATACTTTGAAACAAGTTATTTGTCTTTGTTTGACTCAGGGCTCGACATTTCTACTTCTTTTAACAAAGGACCAAATGGATGTTGCATAAAAAAAAATCCAAATTTCTAAGTTAAAATGGAAAACGTGAAGGAAATTATTACAAGAAGAAAGTCTAAGATACGCGGTGCAAGAAGAATAGCACCCGCCTTTAAAAAACAGGATAGGGTGCATGCAATCAAGTATGAGTCAAGGAATGCATTGATCTGGCATCAGTGTTTCTGGCAGAAAGAAAAACGATTATCAAGTGTAAAGCATGAAATAATATAGTACCTTGGGTGGGGATTTCCCTTCACCATTTTTTGTCCATACTTGCGCCATCTATAGCCATCACTTGAGATTCCTACATCACAAGCAGCATGCACCACAAGTTTGGGTTTCTTTCCAGGTCTAGGAACAGATTCGGAACTTGCGTCACTTTTCTTCAACCTGGAAACCATAGGTGAGTGTTGCAATCAATACTATGGTTTTGAACATCTGTAAGATGAAAGCCGGATCAATAATAATAACTAAATTACATACAGGAGAGAACTTGCCTCTTCTTTTGTTCAGGTTCATCACTGTGCTCCTCTTTAATAGTGATTTCAGTGTCAGTATCAGACCCAGAAGAATCGTGATTTGCTTTCTCAGCAATTGGTGAAGTTTCTTGTAAATTTTCTTTTAAAGAGGATGGCACGGTCTCATTAAAACTTCTATTTGGACAAGCCATTATACGGTTATCATTAGCAGGTGCCGGCAATACTACCGGCTTGCTTTCCTTTGAGCAATTTACTCTCGGGGGTGGATTTACTTTCGGAGGTGGATCATGATTGTGTTGACTTCTGTAAATAATCTCCATCACACGATTAGTGTGATCAGAACACTCAATCTTCTTGGCGCAGCACTCAGAATGAGTGCATCGGTAATAACTTCGAAAACCTTGAGGAATTTTAACTTGCTTTTGACCATACTTCCGCCAATTGTACCCATCACGGGATGGTGTCTTCAGGACTGGCACAATAGGTAGAACCTTGGCATCGGAACTCTGCTTAGCCACTTCTTCTGTACTACCATTTGCTACTGCTGACAATTGTCTTTCTGCTAGAGTTGGGCTCAGCACTGATGAAATGGACGGAGTAACAGATGTAGGGGACAGCTCCAATGAGGATGCTTCATCAGGCATACGTTGCTGATGTTCTGTTTGTACTTGAGCACTCAAAGTTTCAGGCCTGGTAACACTAATTTTATCCTGCATACAACATGAAATTGACTCATTTGATGTCACCCCATCCCACAAACATACATATCCAGCTCCAACATTTGCCTGATTTAGCTTTCCAGTAAAAGTATAACATTATACACAGGAAAATAGAAAATCAGATACTCCGGAAAGCTAAATATATTACGAACCTACATAAGTAATTTGACTATATTCATTTATAACATCACTGATAATATTTTTGCAACAAGAGAAAATATGAATTACATTCAGTTTTGGAATTTCTAAAGTACATGTACAGTCATTCAAATGATTTCAATTGTCACACCAAGCTCAGGGAACAAGAAAGCAGTTTTATTGTGAGATGCGATTCCTAGCCACGGTGGGAAGCAAGCTTGATTCATGATGACACTTCCAACTTATATGAATTCTAAACATGCTTTATAATTTTGACCATTTTTCCTTCTTCATATTCCTGGATCCTTTTACTGAAATTATACTGGATGTCTCAACCACATCCACATGACCTGCTTTAACCAGTACCCTACTCTGAAGCTTAATCAGTTGAAAAATCCAGCACTTAATGACCAAACATTTTTTATTTCTGCTGGGATTTGAACCTTGTCTTCAAGGCTTTCGCTTGCTTCACTCCCATTAGGCTACACCCTCAGATGTTCGTGTCAATTCAGAGAATACTTAGTTAATAATAAGAACCATTGACTTTTCCGTTTGATTTCAATTTCAGGGGAGAATTCTACAACTCAAAGCATGTAGAGTCCTGAATATAAGAGTTGATGAATAAATGACGAAGCATCACTAATGCTAAATAATTTAGATAGATAAAAAAGATGTTGCGGATAATGTATTCAAGAACCAAAAAGATGAGCTTCACCTTCCACTAGGAAAAGCGGGAAATTAAGAAATAGAGAGTAAATGTGAAAAAAACATTACTGTACTTAGAAAGGGTTGAGACAACTGGGTAAAGCAAAATGTTGGTTAGATGATTCTTAGGTAAGAAAGTTAAATTGTAAATATAAATAAATAAATATATGGCCCTCTCAGGCAATTTAACATTTCCCGAGAGGTATTATTAATACACTTCAACATGATAACAAATTTAACAGTGAACAAACCAATTCTCACAGTAGCAAGTAGGGTGTTCAACAAAAAAAAACAGAAAACCCGACAGAAAACAACAACAAAAAAAGCAACATGTAACTTTGATTTGATTCAGTTAGTGTTAAATAAAAAAAAACAATATTTGGTTTGATTTGGTTTAGTATTAAACAAAACTACCGGTATTCAAATTATCCACAGGGCTATACAAAGGTGGAAGTAGAGTGGATGGAGCTCGTCAAGTCAAGTGGCTTTCACTCCTTCAAATCAATTATATTGGGAGGCCTGCGAGTGACAATGGTTCACAGTCCGACTGCTAATTCAAGTTAGCTTTCAAACAGACGAGATTCCGCATCTACTTATTTCGGGATAAAGACATATCGGCCTTACGACTGCTAATTGAGGCCTAAACTTACTACTTACTCAAACAATACCGGCTTGAACAAGGAAAGTGGTCCCTTACCTTCTCTATTTTCTTCCGGCAATCGAACTCAGTAATAAGATTTGAACATGGATTCATTCCCATCAATTGGATCCTTCACAGAGACCAAGAACAAGGACCGAGAGTAATAGGGAATTCAGGATAAAAAAGTATATACACTTTTCGTTATACGTGTAGAAAGAACTCGCTGAAACCTCGCTACTAGATTGAGGAAGAGGCAATAAGGGAAAAATATCCCCCCCCCCCACAAAACCTATGGCCGACCTTCTAGTTGTTGTCCCCACCATTGTGGCGATCTTGTTAAACCCCCCCCCCCCACCCCCGACTTGTTTGAAACAAACCCCCTAAGTGCTAAGGTGGCAAAGGAAGAGCGAGAAGCACAAAAAATGTTACTCCCTTCGTTTCATACATATTATTTGAAATAGTTTGACTCGACACGGAATTTAACAAAAAAAAAAAAGAAACTTTTGAAAGTTGTGGTCTTAAAGCTTAAGGGGTAAAAGTTTGTGGAGGCCATGCCATTTGTGTGGCTATAAAAGCTTCTCGTTAAGGGCAAAAAGGGTAAAATGAAGAGTTTAAAGTTGAATTATTTCAACCCTCAGGGGTTGACCTGGTGGCAATAGACTTGAGCCTTGGGGTTTGCTCCGTTTCAAGGTCTCAAGTTCGAAACCCACTGGGTGCAAACAATTTCTGAGGGCCATCGGATTGGGTAAAACCTGAATTAACCGTGGTACACTTGCGAGAAATTCCTTGCCGAGGGCCTGTGCACTCCCGAGATTAGTCGGGTCTCTTAGAGATTCAAACACTCGGTACAACTCAAAAAAAAAAAGTTGATTTATTTCCAAATTTAGAGATGTGTCATTTTTTTTGGAACAAACTAAAAAGAAAAATACCTCATTTAATATGAAACGGAGGGAGTAATACATTATTTTTCCACAAATGGAAAAAGAGAAGCACTAAACTGTGTGATCGATAGAGCATCCTACTAACAATTTTTCCACTTATCAGTGGAATCCCTTTCGTGGACTACTGGCTTCCCATCACCAAATTACACTTCCCAATATCAACCACCAAGAAAAAGAGGGTATGAACTATGACATCGTTCTACTCCATTTTCAACTCCTTCCTAACTGATCTTTCAAGGCAAAAATATTTTGCAGCTTGCTACGTAAAATTCAACGTAAGGACAAAAGGAAACTTTAACATTTTCAGCCGCTTAGTCACAGTACTTATTTATGGGTAAACATTTCACACTTTGGTCAAGTATCCTACAAAGAGACTCCTGAAAGCCAGAAGTATTAAATGAACGGCCATTGGAATGGGTGCATCATGACATCGTAAGATGTCTCGCCTGAATGCATTAGTTGGTACTAGAAATGTTAGAAAAAGTGAACGAAAGGAGTAATAAGAGGTGAAAAGGACGGAAACACTTCCCAACCAGAAAGAAGCGAGCGGTTTAGAAGTTCGGCCCGTTTTTTTGGTGTCGTGGGGGAGGAATTGACCTTTCTAACACATATTCAGTCGTACCGGCATGGAACCACTTATTTGTTTTCTATCGGAGCATCAAGCAGTGCAACCCGGTTCTACTTGACTAAGCATGTGCTCCTCCAAGGAGAGAGAGTCCCCTTTTTTATAACAAGGCAGAAATCCCCGACCCATCACTTGTTAGTTTTGGATAAAGAATGACAAGTGCCTTGCCCTAGCAAAATCAATGCAACCATGACATCTGCACAGGATCTTAGAAAACCGATAATCATGCATCCTATTTATCACATTAACCTCAAGAGATCTCATCGCTTTACCTTGCATAAATTTTTGGCTCTACCATAAACTGACATTTCAGTTTCAGCTTTAGCAGAGTCTAACCTCCGTATCCTTATCATCCTAATAATCCACGTACATATCCTCTATTTTTGTTTATGCACATCTAGTAGATAAAAGCAGCGAGATCTAGTGCCCAAATAGTGATTATGCATTTACCTTGAATTTTCTAATTGCACATGTCTTACCCCTACACTGAATTGCCTCGGTATTTCTGTGCTACCATTCAAATACACAGCTATTTTTTTCTTTTTTTGAATAAGTAACCATTCAGATATGCAGCACGGCTATGATTGTAACTAGTATAATTGAAAACTAAAACACTAAAATAAAAAATGTATGCTACCACGGCGGATCTACTCAAAAATCTCCCTAATCTCGAATCTCCAGATTAAACTTAAGACAATGACAAATCAATAAATATCAAGTAAAAGAAAGAAAGCAAACCTTGATTTCTTTTGCTGGTTCAAACGGTGGCAGTGCATATTCCACTGGTACTTCTGTCAGATGATTCAACACAATAATTACAGACAACAACAACAACAACAATAACAACCCAGTATAATCCCACTTAGTGGGGTCTGGGGAGGGTAGTGTGTACGCAGACCTTACCCCTACCCTGGGGTAGAGAGGCTGTTTCCAAATAGACCCCCGGCATCCTTCCCTCCAAGAACTACCCACCTTGCTCTTGGGGAGACTCGAACTCACAACCTCTCGGTTGGAAGTGGGGGTTGCTTACCATCAGAGCAACCCCTCTTGTCAATAATTACAGACACATACAAAAAAAACAAGAAAAAAATAATTTACATACAATTATACAAGAAAAAATATAAAAGGAAAAAAAACAAATTGATAAAAATACTCCTTTTCTTACGATTTATGTGAACTTATTTGATGGAGTTAACAAATAAAATAAGACTTTTGCAACTTGTGCTCTTTAAATACATCATACAATTATGGTTACAGTACTTTTGAAATTCGTGTTCTTAAATATAAACATTTGAGGCTATAAAAGCTTATTATTAAGGATAAATTAGAAAATTTACGTTAAATGTATTCAAATTCAGAAAAGGATCATTCTTTTCAAGATGGACTAAGCAGGAAATCGGATCACATAAAGTGATAGTTTTGATCGTAGAAACCAAACATGAGCTAATAAACATACTACAAGTAGTTCTTTTCACAAATTAAAAAAAACAAAGAGAGCGAAAAAAGAACGAATTACACAAAATTGGAAACAGTACCAGAAAGTTGGTGAACGGAAGAGGAGTCAGTATCGAATTTGGATTGCACATCACTCTCAATTTTTTGTACGGATGAGTAAACAGTAGCATGAGCTAGGGTTTCTGATACCGGAATTACCACCTTTGGTTCTCGTAAACTCTCAATTCCACGCTCCTTACGTTCATCACCACCACCATCGAGTACTCCGCCGTCATGTACGGGGAAGTTTTCGGTTTTGTTTTCATCTGGATTTGAATTCTCGGCTGCGCCAGCTTTGGAGCTCTCGTTTTCTTCGTCCATGGCGGATTCCACTGTGTGTGTGTGTAGGAAAATGAAAAGAAGAAATGAAAGAGAGAGTAAAGGTTTTGCAACGTTTTTTTTTTTTTTTTTTTTTTGGTCTAACTTTTCCTTTTTAGTTTTTACATAGAGTATGTGATGGTGACAAATATAAATGGTTGATATGAGCACTCCCACCTTCTGAAATGACCATTTTAACCTGGAAGATTTTACTTTTTGGTATTTGATAAAAATACCCTTTGTTACTGCTTGACCGTTGCTATTGTTATTGCTTTCTTTCACTTGTTTTTTTTTTCATATATTATTGATTTTATTTTCCTGGCTTGTTGTTAATATTTACTTGTTTATATTTTTTCTAGAGTCGAATGTCTTTCGAAAATAATATTTTTATCTCCCCAAGATAGGTATAATGTCTATATACACATTAACTTTTCTGACCCCACTTGTGAGATTTCATTAAGTTGTTATTATTATTGATAAATATATTTTTACTTTATAGAAATTTTTACACTCTATTAAAAACCTTAGTAACCTATTAAATAAATATCATTTTAAAATATTACATCCTATAAATACTTTTTATCCTTTATAGCAAAAAATCTAAATACAATTACATACTACAATTAAGGCACCATATATGCTAAATATTATTTTTCTCTCTCCTTTTTTGTATTTTCACTCACATAATTACCGCATATCTACAAATCTCAATACAATCTCTTTCTGTTTGCATACAACCAAACTATCTTGTCCCACAAACCCTAATTTCTTAACTTTTCTCCTACCCAAATTCTCAATTTTCAATCCTTAAACTATAATCACCAATTACATCAACAACATCATATATAGAGATAAAGAAGAAGGAGATCGAAGAAAAGGAAAAAGGAAAAAAACAAAAAAGTGAAAAGAAGAGAAAACTTAGAAAAGCAAAAAACGTACGACAAAAGAAAGAAAGAAGCAGAAGTTAGAGGATCCGACAAAATCAAAAGAAATGGACGAAAAAGAAGTGAGAAGACAAAACGAAAATGGTTCTGCATTTTTAATTCTCAACCAGAAAACATGGAGTTTCGGTAGAGGTTACATTCGTGATTCGGGTTCCGATTTTTCTTAGAGATTTTGGCTTTGTCTGTGATTTTATATTCATTCATTGTTGCCATTTTGCTTGGATTACATAGTTGAAACTATATATCTATTTCTCTCTCTAGATCACCCAAATCGTCTATTTGTATTCAGTTATATCTGAATGTATTCTTCAGTTGTATTCACTTATATTCAGGTTTAATCAGTTGTATTTAGTTATTTTATTCAGCAGTAGTTAGTTGTATTTAAGTATTTTATACAACTGTATTCAGTTATAGTTAGTTATATTCAACTATTTTATTCTTATTCGTATGAATTAAGGTGTATATTATTGTATTCAACTGTATTATTCATATGTATTTCTCTTTATTCGGCTATAATCTTATTATGTATCTTTCAAATACAGATTAATGAGGGATCGTTTTAGTTCGTTGAATTAAATTAGGAGAATATCATGTGATTTTACTTCCTTCCGTTTTTAGCGCATATATGTTACTGTATTTAATGTTAATGTCGCTTGAATACAGCTAAATACATGTCAAACTTAGCTGGAATTTTCAGATTTTACGCCTATATTTTCTCCTGTAATAATGAATACAATAACTTAAATACATGAAATACATTGTATAAAAACATAAAAGATATCTATCACACGTAATATAACAAATGATATCTATAAATAACTAATTAGACAAAAAAGATGATACTTTATGAAAAATTCCCTAATTTATAAGTATTGGGTTTTTTGGTTTTTCATTTGGGTTAGAGATAAAATGGCCTTTTTTGTTTGGTTTTTCCCTTGACTTCACATATCTTTCTTCAAATGTTTATAATTGACTCTATGCTATTAACACATTATTTATAATCCTTTCAAGTTTATAATTTCTTTTAGATCATTCTTGATCAATTTATCACCTTATTTCTTTCTAATACTTTACATAATATTATTATTTTTTTTAGAAAAAAGAGGCAAACACGAATGAAAAAGATACAAAAGATAAGAAAAATTGCTAATAAAATTGATGGTATTGTTACTTGAATAACAATGAACCCTCGAATTATTAAACTTCTATATTAATTATGAATCTTAACCTTTTTAGAATTGAATGGATTAGTTTCTATTAGAATAAATAAATAAAAAGATGATGGGCACATTGTCAAAGATTAAACTATTGGTGGTGTCAGACTGATTTATGCTTAATCTGACATACTAGAGTAGTTCATAAGCTCCAGTTAACGTGAAAATTACATTCGCTCAAGTTTTATATCCAAATAAAATTGATAAAACATAACATGATAGGTTAATTCATGATAACTCGACAGATCGCACGACCATCATGCCGGCGATGCATCATTCAAAAAAAATTAGTACTTTTTCTTATTTTTATTCCTCTTTTTGGATAGTCCACTGTTTTTTCAATATTACCAAAGATTCAAAGATAATTTATATTTGGACCCAAAAAAATATTTTTATATCCATAAGGTTAAAATGGTAATATACCTAGTGAGGTTGGCCTTTCTTTTATGAAGTGGCAATAGCAAAACATGAAGAGACATATAATATAATAAAGTCCGGATACGAATTATTTGCTATGAGAATCGGACATTTGTGTACTATTCCGGTTCGGGTTTTTCTCAACCAAAGTACGTGTGTGACAGTGCATGTCGTTGACTCCTATTGACTCACTTTACTCCTCAGGTGCTTCTTTTTTTTATATTTTTATTTTATTTTTTTTAATTCGACCTTCCCGCAAAAAGGAGGTTTATTCAGAACGAGCTCAATAGATAACCCGTAACCGGGGATAAAATAGCAGTTGCATGGTCAGAACACCCTATTTTTAGAGATAAAGAAGATCGTGAATTTTTTGTGCGTCGTATTTATACCTTTTTAAAAATATTTTCGATTATTTTAATAAACGGCGATGGAATTTTTAAAGCCGATATTTTTTTTAAAAGAACATAATTGAAATATAGTGTTGAACAAGTGTGTAGAACCACCACTTTGGCTGTCAACTTGAATTTGTGCCATGTAACGCTTATTATAAGAGGATATACTTTATTATATCAGAAATTTTTTTATTTTCGGGATTCTAACCTTAGATTTTCTTTGGTATTCTAATATTAAAAGAGTAAAAGGTTTAACTCCTTTAAAATTGAATTACTCCTTTTGTCATTTATGGAGATGTTTGATTATTAAACTCAGAACTAAAAAAATTAAAAATGCTTTTAGAGTTAGTAAGTCTTGAACAAGCCATAATATTTTTGTGATTATACGAATATGTCACTAAAATAAAATAAAAAGTTTAACAGTTAAAAAGCTTCTAAATATAAAAAAAATTGTTATTGCTATTTTTTCTTTTTAAACAAAGTAAAACTAAAAATGTACCTATAAAAGAAATAGAGAATATTTTTATAATAGTGTATACCATTTGCACGTATACCTCAATTTTTTTTTAACCTCAACTAATTTTTTGGTATTTGAATCTTTGACTAAAATAAATGTCGGATGACTGTATCCATCAGATCATCAGTCAGACCACTTTATTTATTTATTTATTTATTTTTTCTGAAAAATAGAGGGATAGAGGAGTATTGACACCAAGTGAATTTTTCTTTTTTGGTAGATAAATTTATAGGTGGAATGTTAGTTTATTTAAATAAGAGAAAAAGAATTTAATTTTTAAGATTTTGATTAAACAATATAAAAGTAAGATAGTATCTTTTCAATTGTATATAGTTGTTTCGTTTAAATGAAGTCATGAAATATGTATGAGATTTTTGTCTCTGGAATGTGATTTTTGTGACATTTAGTTAGAAAAAGAAGATGGATAATAGTGCTAAGCAGTGGGCGTTCTCCTCATAAAACTTGTTTGGATGTGTTTGAAATGTGATTTTTGATGCCTTCGTAATCTAAAAAGGCCTAGAAGATATTGTTGGAATTTAAAAACATGAAATGTCTTAAATTAAGTGGAGTGAAAGAGAAATGAAGAAAATAATTTTTGGAGGGAAATAAAAATTTTAAATTTATTAAAGTCTTGCAAAGTTGATTGTACCTCATTGGATGGGGAAACCATCCAATATGTGTTTATATTGAGAAACACATTCTCTACCTCTCAAAAGGTTGAGAAGAAGTGAAACCCGTCGCTTGGCTCGGCTTTGGCTTTGGATCGATAAGATTAATTTTTTGGACCTAATCCTAATTAATTAATTTTAATTAATTGACAGTTTCCTCCTATTATTATTATTATTATTATTATTATTATTATTATTATTATTATTATTATTTGAATTAAAAATAAGTTAACAGTCGTGTTGGTTAACAGACAAAGAACCCAGCAGTTGTGTCTGCTAAACTCCATTCCTTAACAGGTATGTTTGCACCTGTCTGTTCAGGCAAAATCATTGACCTATAAATTTAAGAGGCTTTGCCTCATTTCGATAATTATTTCTTTACATACATCACTCCCAAAAAATATCCTTCTTCCTAACCAAATTACTGCATTGTTTTCATCAAAAATAAAATAGTAAGTTGTGTGATTTGCAGCGTATTTTTTGAGTTCGTTGGAATTTTGAGATTTGCATTGACACTATCACAGAAACGGCTTTCCGTTCTATCCTGGGAGAAAGTAACCCATAATCCTTGACAACTGTGGGAGGGTTATAATTCTTTAAGGAGACACAAAAAATTTGTGGGATCGGATTTAACATTCTGCTTCATCTCTTTTTCGTTCATTTTTCCGTTAAACATTTTTCGAACCAGAACATTGTTGATAACAAGCTTAAGGAATTATAATTTGTTTTTTTAACAGTGTTCTGATTTTGCTTGGTTTTGAAGTAATAAAAACTTCATCAAGTAAAATTGATGTATAGTAATTGGTTTGAAGATTAAAAACTTTACCAGATTGCTAATTTTGACTGTATTGTTTAAATTTGTTTTGTAGTAGTCGGCTTGAAGATTATAACTTCACCAAATTGCTAACTTTGGTTTGTGTTGTTTTTCTAGAGAAAAGAAATGACGAATGGAACGAGTGATGATGTTTCTGCTAATGCTGGGACAGAACAAATTGCTTCTCTTCAGGCTGTTGTACAAAACATTGCCCCTGCACTAACAATTGCTAAGGCTGAAAAACCTGGTAAATTTATCGAGGTTGATTTCAAACGTTGGCAGCAGAAGATGTTCTTCTATCTGACAACCCTTAGTCTGCAAAGGTTTATCAATGAAGACGAACCCGTTGTGGCTGAAGGCACTCCTGACAACGAGAAATTTCTGGTAATTGAGGCTTGTAAATATTCTGACTTCCTTTGTAGAAATTATGCTTTAAATGGTTTAGAAGATAGTTTATATAGTGCCTTTAGTATTTGTAAAACTTCGAAAGAGTTATGGTACGCTCTTGAGAAGAAGTACAAAACTGAAGATGCTGGTTTTAAGAAGTTTGTTGCTGCCAAGTTTCTAGATTTTAAAATAGTGGACAACAAGTCTGTGATCTCTCAAGTTCAGGAGTTGCAAGTACTGGTTCATGATATGCTTGCAGAGGGCTTGGTGATCAATGAAGCCTTTCAAGTAGCGTCATTTATTGAAAAATTGCCTCCATTGTGGAACAACTTAAAAAACCAACTAAAGCACAAACGCAAGGAAATGACACTTAAAGATCTTGTGGTGCGCATAAGGATAGAAGAAGATAACAAAGTAGCAGAAAAGAAGTATCGTGCAAGTTCTTCCATTGCTGGTGCAAACATTGTTGAAGAGGCACCAACTAATAGCAAGAAAATGAAGAAGCCATCTGGGCCAAGGGAACAAATGAGTCACAAAAATATCCAACATTTGAATGAGCGTACGACTGCATTCGTGGCTGATTAGTCTGCTAAAGGTAATCTCCAAGCTGATAAAATAAAAGGGCACTATGATCCTAAGGCCTTCATACTTCTTGAAAAGTCTGGTTATGACTTCTCCAATCCATCACAACTAGGAGAACTCAAAGACGAAGTCATTGGTTAAAAGATACATGGGCTCAATGAGTCCCAAATGAAGTTGAGAAAGCAATGACACTATGTCGCCACTCCAAAGTTTGGGTTGGGGTTCAATTTGGAAAAGCCTCTTCAAATTTCATTAAAGAGAAACAAAGAGATAGCTTCACCACAATACACCTTGGTCTAGGAGATGAAGGAAGTTAAGGGCAGGAAAATAAAACAACGAGCTTCAGTATTTGATCGCATTGGAGGCTCAACCCCTCCGGTCTTGGTGTTTGAAAGGCTAAGTCACAAAGGTGAACGTGTATCTTCCGAACATCCAAAAGAAGTTTCCACTACCTCAAAGATCTCTATCTTTTGTTGCCTAGGGACCATAAATAAATCTCCATCTAGAAAGATAATGTCAAAATATGAGGAGAAGTCCATGAGGAGCGAATCATTTTGAAGTTGTTGCTGACAAAGAAATCTGTAGTGCTTCACGTATGAAGAAGAAGTCTATTTTGTCAATATTCACAGATGGTCCACTGAAGGTGCAAAGGAGAACTATTGTTTACACTTTCCAGCCTCATAAAAAAGCAAAGAAAGAGAAAGAAGCCATGCCGACCATCCAAGGAAGTCAAAGAGAAAAGTCAAACGTTGTGGAGACATCCTATCACATAATTGTGGAAGATAGCCCATGCCTTAACGTCGATGATGAAGTACATGAGACTCCCCCTCAACTAGAAGATGGCGGGCAATCAACCGTCGATGAGCTTAAGGAACTCAATTTAGGTACTCCGAATGATCCATGCCTCATCTTCATTAGTGCGTTGCTTACGTCTCAAGAGGAGGAGGAATACTTCAAGTTGTTGACCGAGTACAAAGATATCTTCGCTTGGTCGTATAAAGAAATGCTTGGTTTTAGTCCTAAGGTAGTTGTTCATCATTTAGGGATCAAAAGTGGATCATGCCTTGTGAAGCAATCACAACGCATATTTCGACCCGAGCTTGTATCACATATTGAAGTCAGAGTCAACAAGTTCATCGAGGTGGGATTTATTCGAGAGGTGAGGTACCCATCATGCATATAGAATATTGTACCTGTCAAGAAGAAGAATGGTCAAATATGTGTTTGTGTTGACTTTTGAGACATAAATTAGGCATGTCCAAAAGATGAATTCCTGCTATCAATTATTGAACTCATGGTTGATGCTACAACATGGCATGAAGCTATGTCATTTATGGATGGGTCCTACAGTTAATCAAATCAGAATGTCTCCAAAAGATGAAAAGTTTATTGCTTTCCGAACTCCAAAAGGGATATATTGCTACAAAGTGGGCCTTTGGTTTGAAGAATTTTGGTGCCACCTATCAATGCGCAATGAAAAACATCTTTGACGACATGCTTCATAAGAGGGTTGAATTCTACATCGATGACTTAGTGGTGAAGATGAAGAGTAGGCATTATCACCTTGAAGACCTTCGAATTATTTTTGAAAGGTTAAGAAAATTCGACCTGAAGATGAATCCACTCAGGTGTGCATTTGGAGTTACCTCAAGAAAGTTTCTTGGCTTCATTGTGCGTCATCGTGGAATTAAAGTTGATCCTGCAAAGACTGACACCATTTAGAAAATGCCCAAGCCAAACAACTTGAGTGAGCTTCGAAGTCTCCAAGAAAACTTAGCATTCATCCGGAGGTTCATCTCTAATCTAGCTGGATGTGTCAACCCTTCAATCATCTATTGCGGAAGGATATGGATTTTTATTGGGATCAGTCATGTTAAAATGGTTTTGAAAGAATCAAAACATACTTGCTGAATCCACCCGTGTTAGGGGCGCCAATGCTTGGGAATCCATTGATACTCTACATCGCGACATATGAACGTTCACTTGGAGCCTACTTGCTCAAGAGAACGCAAAATGAAAGGAACCAGACTTGTAGTACTTTAGTCGAACTCTGATAGAAGCTGAGTTGAACTCTATGCCTGCTGAGAAAATATGCTTAGCATTACGTTATGCAGTAAAGAATCTAAGGCATTATTTTGAAACATACACCATCAAACTCATCTCTCGAGCAGATCTTGTGAAGTTTGTGATGACTCGACCTGTTCTTTCTAGACGCCTAGCAAGATGGTCCATATTGTTTAACCAATATGATATCACATACACAACTCAAAAATCTGTGAAAGGAAAAGCACTAGCCAATTTTCTGGTTGATCACCTTCTTCCGGCAGAATGGGGACTTTTAGATGAGTTTCTATATGAAGACGTTTTGTTCATCGAAAAATTGCCACTGTGGACAATGTTCTTTGATGGATCTGTACGTCATAATGGTACGGGGGCAGGTGTTGTGTTGATCTCTCCAGAAAGACAAGTCTTGCCATTCTCTTTTGTTTTAGGTGAAACATGCTCCAACAATGCCGCAGAGTACAAAGCTTTGATCATCAGTCTCGTAATGGCATTAGAAATGAAGATCCTATAATTGGAGATATAAAGTGACTCTAAACTGATCATCAACCAACTTTTGGAGATTACGAGGTAAAGAAGTAAAATCTATTTCATACCATCAATATGCTTCTAGTTTACTTGGAAGATTCGACCAAGTATTCTTAAACCACGTACCAATTGAAGAAAATTGCAAGGCTGATGCTTCAGCTAACCTGGCCACAACGATGGAACTTGGAGAGAATGAGTCAACAAAGGTATACATGTGTCATCAATGGGTTATTCCTAGACTTCTAGATCTTTAAATCAATTAAAATCCATCACACGTCTGTTCTAGTAATTGAAGAAGAAGATTTGAGAAAACAAATGATAGAGTACCTTGAACATGGAAAGTTACCTGAATATCCGCGACAAAGAACATACATCAAACGAAGAGCACCACAATTCATCTTCTATATGGGGACATTGTTTCTCCGCTCTTTTGAAGGATATTCTTGCAATGTCTTGACAAAGAAGAAGCCCGCCAAGCGATGAAAGAATCACATTCTGGCTCATGTGGAGCATACCAATTTGGTCCCAAGCTCCATTTTTGCATCAAGAGGATGGGCTACTACTGGGCGATAATTTTGAAGGATTGCATGGATCATGCCAAAAGATGTCAAGCGTGTCAATTTCATGCTAACTACATCCACCAACCTCCAGAGCCTTTTCACCCAACTGTAGCTTCAGGGCCTTTTGATGCATGGAGACTTGACGTTGTTGGACCATTTCCAAAGTCATCAAAGGGACAGATGTACATATTGGCCGCTACAAACTGCATCTCTAAATGAGCTGAAGTTGTTCCACTCAAGGAGGTGAAAAGGGAAACCGTTGTCGATTTCATCAAGTCATTTCAAATTTTTAGGTACGACATACCAAGATACATAATCATTTGTAATGGAACTTCATTTGACAACAAGCTCGTTAAGAGTCTATGCGAGAAGTTCAGTTTCAAACAACATAAGTCTTCAATTTATAATTCACCTGCCAACAGCCTTGCTGAAGCTTTTAACAAGATGCTTGGTAACCTTTTGACGAAAGTTGTTGCAAAGAACAAGAGAGTTTGGCATGATAAAATTGGTGAAGCTTTGTGTACATGCATGACAACCTTCAGAACTGCTACACAAGCAACTCCTTACTCTTTGGTATATGGCGTGGAAGCAGTCCTTCCGTTGGAGCAACAAATTATATCATTGTAGATTGCAATCCAAGAAGGACTCATGTCTGAGGAGAATGATCAACTTCGTCTAGCAGATTTAGAGGCATTAGATGAGAAAAGATTGGAAATGCAACAAAAATTGGAGTGCTATCAAGCTCGACTAGCTGGAACTTTCAACAAGAAAGTGCGGCCGTGATCATTCCAAGTGGGAGACTTAGTCTAAGTTGTTCGGCGACTCATAATCTTCAATAAACGCATATGTGACATGTTTACCTCAAAATGGGATGGGCCATATATTATGAAGGAAGCCTATTCAAGTGGCACATACAAAATTATCGATAAGGATGGTCTTAGAGTTGGCCCGATCAATGAAATTTTTTTGAACCAGTACTTCCCATGAAATTCACCAATCCTCCTCGATATACGAGCCTCAACTGTAAGTCATGATGCTCCTTGATGCATGAGCCTAAACTGTACGTTGCTACACTCCTAGCCCGCATGAGTCTAAACTGTGTAAGGCCCAAAAAATAATAGTTTGCTAGGTTGAAACCTCGAATGAGGCGGCCTAGGCAAAAAAAAGTCATCTAGGTTGAAAACCTCGAGAGAGGCAGCCTAGGCAAAAAATTGGACATAAAAAAAAATAACTCACCCCTTTGAACTACGTTATAACTTGATCCTCTTCACCGAGGTACGTAGGTATATTAGAGTTTTATTCTAAGTCCAGTCACATGAGTTTTACATAAATAAAAGTTTGGCGGCATCAGATCATTACATTAGTTCTTCCAATTGTAGAGGCACATATCTATGAGAAAAAGAGACGATTTGCTTTGAAGTATAAAATATATTTTATTCTTCAATAGGATTAAATTTTATACATAAAATATGTAGAGACAAAAGGAATTAGACGTTTTCCTATACAAAATCCTAAGTCATAAAAATGATCGTTAACTAGGCTTTGAGGTCGACTCGTTTTGAATGCTTTTTCCAAATCCATATGACGTCTCCATATTTTAAGACGTTATCCTCAATGCCTCGTATATAAGAAGTCATCTCTTTTGGAAAACCATCAATTACCACGGGAGCTTCCATTGATAAACTTTAAAACTCTCAATAAACCAAGCGTAACAGTCGGTGAAGAGGCGACTCCGCATCTTGTATGACGTCTCAGACTAATACCTGGACTCATTGAACTTCTTTGCAAGTCGGCACAAGAAATAAATAAATAGATAGGATTTTTGAAGCAAAATAGATAAAGTTACTGTATTCAAGACTGTAAAGTAATTTCAAGAAAATAACAATATTTATAGGACAACTCAGAGAGCATAGAGATGGAAGCGTGCTCAACGGATAACGAGATCAACTTTGGAAAACTATTGTGGTCCATTCGGAAGAAGGTATACCCCAAACATTTTATACGTTGTAGACTTGGATTTCTAGTCTCCAAACAACACAATCTATTTGCGATTCGGAGGCTCCTAGCTCAAGATGCGATTTTTGTTGTCAGAACTATATGAATCAGAAAATTACTGCAGCTAGGAGGACTTTGAGAATTTTTTGTTTCCAGCTCGAAAGATTTTCTACCATGAAACTCATACGTATTGCATCTCTGTGAGTAAAATTTCTAATGGCGTAAACGAATCCCAATTTGGAGACTCCTAACTCGATTTATGAATTTTTCCACCAAAGTATGCAAAGCTGAAAAAACTAATTTTGCGGACATATGGGTCAAGTTCAAGAAGTTGCCGCGGACAATATGCTACGAATTCTTCTATAATATCTTGAGAATTTCATTATCTCCAAGTCTTCTTTCCAAGGCGCAGACGGCTCACAAATTGGACATTCCTAATTTGAGATATTTATATTTAGATGACAGCATACAGTGCTGTAAAGTCAAAATGTCAGATATGTATATACCAGTATCAAAAGTCGACTCTGGCTAATCCTCAAGGAATTTATCGGTGAATTCTTTGAAGGATGTAAATTTTCAAGTTTTGATTCTTTGAAAGCAATAAGCTTCAGATTTGACCGTTCCTACATCAAGAAATTAACAATTTTGCAAAGGTTCGCCAAGTACTCACCCACCAAGGATAAAATATGGTCGCTCGAGCTCTAAGCCTCTTTCTTGTCAAGTCACAAGTATAAGATGTACCATGTTCTTGCTCGCATGTTGTAAAGTGGGGATATGACTCATCAATAAAGCTCGCTTAGGAATACTCTAAATGTCTCTTGCCAAGGCTGCAAAAACAACACAAAAAGGTGATAGAGAATAGAGCTCGCAGTGCTAATTGCACAAAGCTTCAGTGCCAATTGCACGAAGCTTCTTGGTTTTGTGGATACGGTGCCAATAGCATGACGATTCAGCTGCATGGCACTTCAGTTTTACATAAAAAGACATCGAAAGCTGCACAACAGTCTAGTTCAGTACGGCAGGTATCGATGCCCATAGCACGAAGCTTTAACTTGCGGCAAAATTTTGGTATTAAACAATGATCTCCATTGCTCAAAGTTTGTAAATTTGGCTTCCCATGCTGGTGGATTCCTTCAATATGGATTAACTCTGAAGAAAGAAACAATATAAGAAGCACAACTTCATCCCCAAATTATTGCATAACGCGAACTTGGTTGCATCTAGTTCTCTTTTCTACCTGTATAGATTGAATGATCTGCTGCATAAGAAAAAAAAAAGGGAGAGAGAGCAAGTCATGATTTAACGAAAAGTTAAGGAGATAAGGACAAAAAAAAAGGAATGAAAGAAAGGGCGAGTGCGAGCAATTCGTGAAAGCAATTGGAGATTGAAGAAGCTCTAGTATCAGTTTTGGTGCTTCGACCCAGTTAGACAAAAGTACTCGATATTCAATTGTGATGGAAAACTAATTGGTTTGGTCCTCTTTTTATAAGGATGACACAAAGAATTCGCCTTTTAAACGAAAAAGAAGGGAGTTTTCAAATTGAAGTTAATTATACCATGGACAAGTTTGACTGAAATTGAAGAAAGAAGATTTCGTGTGCTAGTGAAACACAAATTCAGAACTCGTCATGTGTAGATTGCAATTAATGTCTAAACACGAATTAAGGTAGGTGAGTTATGTGACTTTGCTTAATGTTTGGACTTAGTCGTTCTTTCCAAAAAAAAAATTGGATTAAAATAGTAATTCAAGTCAAAGATAAAATTACTTTGATCTGTCCTTAAGAAGATCGTGAATTGATTCTAACCGGAGAAGGAAAATATTAAAAGTAGCTCCTTCCTTTATTAAGCAGGTTTATCCAAGTGATTATTTTGGAATATTTTACATGGAAGAAATTTCAGTTTTGATATTTTTGTGCTTCACTTTGAAGGAGATATGTTCAAATAAGTTACAAAAGAGGCTTTTGTTAAAATAATAATAATAATAATAATAATAATAATAATAATAATAATAATAATAATAATAATTGCCTCACTAGTATTTTAAGTCTTAGTCTTCAAGTTTCGATAAGTCTACGCTCAACAAATCTTGAAGTATGAGGCATTTGTAGACATAAAATTTATTGAGTCTAATCCATACAAAATTTGGATCAATCATCAAGTGCTTAGTTATTCAACAAAGGAGTGGTGAACGGAGTTTTTCCGGGAGATCAACCCGTAATAACAAAGTATTTCTCAACGTTCTTGGCGATTAAAAACATCACAAGGGGGTCTACATCATCCTACATTCGAGAAAGACGCTTCTCAAGCCCTCGAATCACAAAGAGTTTTAGAGAGGAGGATCAAGGGATACATAAAATTGTACTCACGAATATTTATCAATAAAATTATTTTTCTTTATGTTATTTTTATTGCAATTTATTTTTGCGAACACCAACACACACCCATTATCCTTACCTTTTCATGAATATCCGATTCAAAGGTTTGATTTAACCAAAATTTTTATTATTTTATTCAAAATATCCTTCCCAACACAAAACCTCTTACTCATTCTTCATAATAATTCCGTTATGTGTCATTTTCATGTAAAAATATATTTTTTTTATCTTTGTAAATAGCTTTAAAGTCATTTCAACAATATCAACACTTTTTAATCAAAACAATATTAACCAGATTTAGCACATATATTCAAAACGCAATTAATCATTTATCATATTAGCTTCGACACATCCAAAACCTAATTTAGTAAAAACAATCATGCCAACATATGCAAAATTTAAACTCATATCCACTAAATTCATTGCAACGTGGTTCAGGATGAAGTCCACTATAGTAGCTTCTGCATTCTTTGACGCAACAATCTTGATTGCAATATGTATCGTTGCATGGACCCAAATTACTTGGACATCGATAATGATAATCTAATAATGTATCAATTACTTCTCTCCCATTTTCTTCAGCCACACCCCTCTCCATTTCCATTGGAGCCAAGTTGCTATTTCCTTTGCCAGCTACATTAGGAAAAAATGAGAAAAATGAACCTTGATGCACAAAGCTTCTCGTAGGATTCAGGGAAAGGGTCGTACCTCACGTAGCTAGAAGAATCCAGAATTTTAAAGTTTAGAGATTCCTACATTAGTATGAAGTTAATATACATTCTTATAAATATTTTTAACCAACGAACTGAGTTCCGAATTAAATATTCTTATAAATTTAATCAAATTTTAGTATAAATACAAGGTCTATCCAAAGGTTACAAGATTCATGTGAATCTGTAACCTTTACATTATATTCAGCCTTGACCTCAAGGGTAGGATATAGGTAACGTATCATGACACAAGCGGATAATTTTAATATTGGTAAAATTATTCCAAAGATTCCTAACAGTCTCTATTTAACACCATTAATGATTAAGGTGTTGTAAAATGTCAATTTTACTAATTGGTTAAAAAAAAAAACCTTTTAAAAAGTTTGAATCTGAATATTTAAATGAATTTCAATTCTTAATAGAGCGTAACGTTGTCAAATATTATGAGACATCATAAAATAGATACATTTATCACATAAATTCGAACATATAAAGTGGAAACAAAGATGACCACCTACCTTAGTGGCAGATGTAGCCTCAATTTCATGGGTTCTTCCAACAATAAAAAACAAATTCACCAAATCTATATATATAAGTTCAACAAATATTAGATTATGAATGCACAACTTTGAAAGTTTTATAATTGTTTAGTACTAAAAAATATTGAAAATTGAACTCATTAAAATTCTGAATTCACGTCTGACTTAATTACCTGATACAAAAATGGAAAGAAGAAAAAGGCAAAACGTCGGAGAGGGGACTAAAATGGCCATCCTCACGAGTTGTGAAGAAGCTAGTGCTGAAAACGATGGATTTGGATTTTTGTTTTTTAAAAAAAATATTGAAACACATTGGTTTAATTCCTGTTGGCAAAGTTTGGTTATATATATTGCTTAGAAATGTATTGTGGTGTTGATTTAATAGGATTGAGAGTCAAACAAGGAATATTTTGCAAATATGAATGCATTAGATTTTGCATTTTGTCTTTTGTGTAGATTTTTAAAATCTTTAACTGATTTTATTGAGTTATTATGACTTGACTACATTGTTTTTGTCACTTAGTTGAGATTTTACTACTAGTCATGATTTGAGAAATTCCGCTGCTTTAATTAACTCTGATTCTCATTTGAAAGGTTTGTTAGCAGAACTATACAACAACAAAAACAACCCGGTATATTCCCACAAAGTGGGGTATAGGGAGGGTAATATGTAGACAGACCTTACCTCTGCCCGAGAGGACAGAGAGGCTGTTTCCAATCGACCCTCGGCGCAGGGAAAGAAAAGACAAACAAGAAAACAATAACACAATGACATACTTTATGGAGAAAGGCTTCCATACATTGCAGGGAAGTAAATGAAGAACCAAGAGAAAAACCAAAAATTACGAGTTCAAAGGCCATCATATGATGTGGGACGTAGCACTGGAATAATAATAATAATAATAATAATAATAATAATAATAATAATAATAATAATAATAATAATAATTATTATTATTATTATTATTATTATTATTATAATTATTATTATTATAAATATTTACCTTAAAAATTATTAACAATTGAATTTATATACGGTTTAAAGGATATGTGATTTAATTTAACACGAATAAATTAAAAATAATAAAAAAAGAAATCAAATCAAACGCAATGAATAATTAAGTCTAGCTTTGTAATGAACGTTTGGAAATCCATCAATCCAACCCTCCGAAGGGGCTCGGTTGGAACTCAATAAACAAGCACAAAAAAACTTTGAATATTAGCTAAAGAATGCGTGCCAATAGTGATCCCCAATATAAAAAGGTTCCCCTTTGTATAGTATGAGAGTTTCAATTTTTGTACAAGTCTAAATACGGTAAATAATCTTTTCCTTCCTGAAGACATTGATATGCAGTTGATATCGGGTGAGATACGCCGTAATATCCAAGGGCGAATAATTTGGCCCCTCGTTTATCCTTTCTAACTATCTCTTCCCAATTGGTCTCAGCTCTTTACTCTGCTCGAGCCTAATGCTCGGCCATGTCCCGTCCCAAGTGCATCATTCGTCCTCCCCGGGCTCTGATCCGTGGAATCCCTTCGGCTTTACTTGAGACCATGTTATGTTGTGCTTTCCTCTCATTTCTTTACCGTGAAATCGGGGGTAACTTTAACCACGATTTTACTTGTACATAGATAGTCCCCTTACTTTTTGGAGATCAAATTTATTTAAACGACGAGAAGTGACTAACTGACACCGATTTCTTTCTACGTACGCTACAAACAGGTTGATGAGTCACTGAAATATCCTATCAATTACGCCATTCTCACTTTGGACACAAATCAGTTGTCGGTTGACCATCCTCGGTGGCATCGAATGTGAAATGTCATGCATTAACATTTCCCTCCTAAAAAGCTATGGTTTCCTTTTTTTTACTTTTTTACTTTTCGATTTAGAATCTTCTTGAGTTACCCTAAAAAATTTTACTTGTTCATCATTCCCTCAAATCTTCACCAATTGTTCTTCACATCTTTATTTCTTCATCCTCAATCTTTAAATCTTCATATTTAGCCTTTAAATCTTCAAGCCAAACCACAAATCTTTATACTCATCTTCAAACCTTCATACCCATTCTTCAAACGTTCATATTCCCATACATCGATGGCAAAAAATTCAAATTTGCGCCTCAAAATACTACTCCTTCAACTTATACCTCAGCCACAGATGTTGAAGTAACCCTCTCGGTAGCAGTCCCACAACCCCTTCTTAAGGATTTTATCCTCGGAGGCTGCTCTATACATAACGACTATAAGGTCGAAAAAGCCTCCAAGCAAGGATATTGAGGTGATGATGTGTGGAGGTATATCTATTCCATCATCGAAGACACGCTCTCGACCTTTCGGGAGGATTGCTAGTGGGAAGGCAAGGAAGTAGTCATCCCCGACCCTGATGAGGACATTACCACCCCTGTGGAGAGTTACTTAAGCGTTTATACGTACACCTTCACGCTACGCTGGACCTGATGGATGCTGTAGTTCTTGATTTTTGCAAAAGGTAAGAGGTCGGGCAGATCGACCCATCTTTTGTAGGATCGTGATTCTCCTTCGTCATTTTGCCAATAATACGAAGGATCCCCAGTTCATTATCGACCATCTGCTCCGCATTAACAACCCTTGAATCTTCTAAGGAGGAGGGGGGGGATGAGGGTTAATCAAGCTTTTTCGATTGGCAAAGAAGGCTCCCTTCTCGAGCATCGACAAAGACATGGATCGAGGATGGCAGGGGTGATTTGTTCGGGTAAAGACCAAAGATCTCATTCCTTTCGATTTCCTGTCGTGCCTTGAGAAGTGAAACTCGACAAGTAAGTTTATCTCCAATTATGTTGTTAAAGTAATTCTTCATATTTATTCTTCTTTCTCATAACCCAGATATCAGATTGTACATCGGTTGCGAGTCCCTGCAGTCCCCCGTTTCAAGGAGTGGGTCAAGGGAATCTGTAAATAATTGACATACTCCGAGTGCGAGTGGCGCAAACTTTCAAAAGGAAAATGGGAGGCGCGTCCCCATGGTGAGTTTCCTTCTTCTCCCGATTCAATTTCCTTTTCATTCCACTGTTATTTTCAGAAGTTGTTATAAAATGTTGTTTAATTAAAGGCTTAAAAATGATTTTAAATGCATAAGGTTGAATATGTGAGTGTTGTGTCGGCTGGCCTTGTCTTCACGAGAGACGCCATTACGACCGGGCCGGTTTGGGGGGTCGTGACATATTCACAAAGATATCGAAAACATTAAATATTATCCTTCTCAAATGCATCTCGAAAATTTTATATACTCATAAAATATTCACAAAAAGATCAAGATATCAACAACTATTGTCTTTCTCAAACTTAAGCGATCAAGAGACATTTTTCTTTCGGATCAACTTAAATATATTCGAATGCTTCTTGACAATCAAATACTTTATCACTCTATAAATAATGAAAGCAGGAACCCTAGATGTGGGCAGATTGTTTTAATATTTCAGTAACAGTCATGCCAACAAATACAAAATTTGTATGGAAATCCATAATATTCATTGCATTGTGGTTCAGGGTTAAGTTCATTATAATCATTTAAACATTGTGTAATGCAACAATTTTCATCACAATATTCATAATTGCATGGACCTAAATTCCCAGCACATCGATAATGGTAATCATCCACTTTTGTCGAGTTTATTCCTCCAGCTAAAACCCTAGTCATTTCCATAGGAGCCAAGTTGCCATTTCCCATGCCAACTAAAAAATAAGAAGAAGAAAAATAAAAAGCAAAAAATGAATCTTGATTTAAAAAAAAAAAGAATTATATGATTAAATGTAAAATTATATATGTAGGGTTCTTTTGATAGATGGTATTGAGAGAATTGACCCCAACATGTGTATTGTGTATAATTAGCAAATAATTTATATGTACTGACTAAAAAAAATAAACATGAATCGAGCTGACTATCTGTGTAAAGAACCCAACACATACAACAACTTGTTGACCGTATATGAAAAAAATAATCACCACAAAATTGACGCAATATTTGATCGGTGGTATTAAATGATACAAGTATTAAATCATGTGTGAATCTATTTTTTATTTCATTTTTTATGCAAGATATAATGAGCAATAAAAATACGTGTATTAACAATGCCGGATAAAGTATTTAGTATGCGTTTGAACATAAAAATTATAACTTTTGAAGAAAAAAAATAGTATTTGGAGTTAAGTTGAAGAATGGTATTTGAAATTTGAAATTATGTTTAGACATGCATTTCACTTGAAAAATATTGTAGTTTTATGAGTGGGAAAAAATTTTAAAAATTTTGAAAATTTGATTTTTGAAAAACTAATTTTCAAAAAACTTCCAAAAACTTACAATTTTCATAGATAAATACATTTTGAAAAAAAAAATCGAAAAAAGGAAAAAAGTTATGGACAAACGGGTCCATAAAAACAAAAATATCCTTTTAAAGTAAGTAATTTATATATAACAATCATATGATTATTACTCACTGCATAAATAATCAATTATTATAATTCTTGTATAACTAATAAGTGAACCAAGCGATTCCCTAAATTTCCTAAATCAGCATTTCCTTAGCCTATAAATTAATTGACGGCTTAGAAGGCCTACCTATTATTTTTCCCAATTTGACACCTGGTTTATTTAAAACCTATTTTTTATTGATATTAAATCAGAAATTTTTATGGGAATAAAGGGGTATTATCACTTTTAACCCGCGCAAGAAACTATTAACTATATAAAATTTATATAATTTTTGTATAACATACATAATGTGTGTCTATATAACAAAAATATATATAAATTTTATATATTCTTTCGACTATTTTAAAAATTACAGCAGTTATGCAGTATCATTTTGCCAATAAAATCATATTCGGGTCAAACAAAAATTAATTTTCCAAACTTTCCACCGGTATGAATTGTACTAATTATTTAACACCAATTGATGAACATATGATGTTTTAAAATGTAAATTATTTACTAATTGGTGAAAAAAAAAGTTCGTTCCATTGGTATTAACATACATTGAAGTTTGAATCCAAATATAGTTGAACGAATTTGAATTCTTAAATGTTGTAAAAATAGTATAAATAATGTTATTAAATAATAATTTAATAGTGTCAAATATTATGAGACGACATATAACAGATAATTTGATCAGAAAATAAATACGCACCTGACACAAAGATGTGAAGAAGAACAAAGCAAACCATTGTAGAAGGAAACAAAATGGCCATCTGTGAAAAAATTTGGTGCTGAATTGTTTTACTTATTTATTGATATGCAGTAGTTTTATTTTTATTGCAAAAGTTTGGCTATATTGCTGAGAAATGTATTAGGGTATTTATTGGATAGGATTGAGAGTCAAATAAGGACTATATTTGGTTAATGCATTATATATATTTGTATTTTGTTACTTTTTGTAGATTCTCAAAATCTCTTTTAACTAATTTGACTGAGTTATTATGAGTTGACTGTTTACTCCATTTTTTCTGATAATTTGTTGAGATTTATCTAGTCGTTTAAGAAATTCTATTTTATTTTTTATTCACATTTGGAAGTTTTTCAACCTATTTTAGCTAAAATACATACTAGTAAATAGTTATTATTATTGTACTATAGAAACTTGGTAAATGTAAGTTAAGAACACTTTAGTATTTATATTTTAGACACTTTTGCTCTCGGTGACGGTTTTCCACTCACTCTAAGAGTAAAGCATTCTAAGTTTTTGTATTTTCCAAACATGGATCCCTCATTACCCAAACTACATATCCTACCGGAACCTCTAGATAAGCACAACCAAATGGATATAAAATCAGTCCAACCAACACACTCATATAAGGAAATGCTCTTGGACAAACCGGAGAGTCATCAATCTACTTACTATGAAGACGACTCTCATCCAAGTTCAGATCTCGATAAAAGGAAACACATAAAAGGCTCAATCCCCCTTTCCCACGACGATAAGAAGCGTCTCTACTTTCCATGGCGTTACTCTGTAAACATCAAGGTCTTTAAGCTAAAGCTGCCACACCATTTCCTCCGGTCTAAACTAATTAAACTATAGAAGTCATCCGAACAGTTAATTTTGATTGATCTGGGATGAGACTTCTACATAGTTAAATTTAGTTTAGAAGAGAATATAGTTAAGGAACTCCACCTTGGACCTTGGTTCATCTCGGGAAACTTCTTGTCTATGCAGAAATGGGAACCAAAATTCGTTCCCCAAGAGGCTACACTTACTTCGACTGCCATGGATCAGGCTTCCACAACTACCAACAGAATTCTACGACATGGATATCCTAGAAAAAGTTGGAAGGAAGTTGGAAAAACTACTAAAAATTGATCAATGCACCCCCTTAATTCTCAGGGGACGATATGCCCGTATTTGTATTTAAGTGTCATTGGAAACCCCAGTGGAGACATCGGTCATAATAGGAGACCATAAACAGACAGTGATCTACGAAGGAGAAGGGACTTTGTGTACCTCTTGCGGAAGAATCGGGCATATTACAATACATTGCAATTACTGTTCCTCTATCCCAAAACAACTCAAGAAACACATGAAACACAACAAACGTAGTGCAGGCGGAGGAGAGTGAGTGGAAAACTGTCACCTTTCCAAGAAGAAGGAAGCAAGGGCTAGAAAAATCATATAATAAAAATGGCGCAGGATTGAATAGTCCACACCAAACTCTACAGGCAGATCATATACACAGGTAATTTGTTTGATGCTAACTCAGGTAAATTTCTTCAAACTCAACCGTTGCATTAAATTCAAAAAATACCAACCCCTTCCAAATTTTCCAAAAAAGGCCAATGGCCCAATAAACAACGCAACCCCAACAAGCCATAACGGTGGACCCAACACCGTTCATAACCCAGTACACGAGCCTAGCCCAGTCAAGCACCAAGTGGAAGGCGGGGTCGGGGCCGGGTCAGGGGCCTGATGATTTCACTAACCCCAATCATGAACTCCTCATTCAAGGCACCACTTTGAGCCCAACTTCCGAAGTCTCTCATCTCTAAGAGGGAGAGATACCCAATGGGGCCGGTCTCTCCTGTCCAAATAGGAACCACTCCCAAACGGAAATTTTCAGCCCATCTAACACCCCATCCCCCCACCCCCCCACAAAAAAAATACAACATACGCTTCCCCTACCAAACCTTCTAAATCAATATCTAACGGGGAAATCTCAACAGTCGCCGCCCACAATCAAGTGCCTTATCTAGTACCCTTCCAATCCTAGATGAAAAGACTCAAACTGTCAATTCCAATAGATCCACAATTAATGACCAATCCACCCCCTAGTTCCGATTATCGTTAACCCCTTCATTCATCGAGATTGACACTGAAGGTAGTACTCACGGAACAATAGTCCCTTAACATAACCCCTTCCATTACCCAAAGTAGTAATGCCAAGAAACACAAAATGGAAAAAGACTTGTCACCAACTATCATCACCTCCCTACCGCCACCACTAGACCACACAGCTTCTTGGTTGGAGGCATCTCTCCAAGGCTAGGGCCTCTCCTAAAATTTCACCTTGGGCAACCAGAAGGTGACCTTGATTGTACAAAATCTAGCTCACCTAGCGAGAGTCACCGTGGAAGCGTTAAGCAAAGCCCTAGCGGCCGTTGGGCCTCGTCTATGGCAATCGATGGTCAACAGGGACAACAACTCACCAATAACCGACCCCCAAACACTCAGCATCCATATGCTTCAAAGCTTCCAAACCTTACCATTCTTCCCAGATCTGACAACGGAGGATCCATCAGCGGAGCCGATCTTTATAATTCTCGACCACCAAAATCAACAAAAGCCATCATTTTCTGCACCAAGAGAGAATATCACTTCACTCCCTCTTCACAACATTCAAAAAGGGAATCTCCAAGGCACTAGACATACTCAAAAAGAGAAGCAAACCGGAGGAAGAGTGAGCAATCCATGCCCCACCACGAACGGACTCGCTTCTACTGGACTCAATGAGAGTGATAGATTTCAGCACAGAAACCAACGAGGTGATAATTGTCTCTACCCCAGATCGATGGAAAAATGTGGAATGATTCTGATCTCCCTCCAAACTCATAGACCCATCAAGCCCATGCTGAACCTGACCCAGTACTGAGTCTAAAAAAAAATCCCCCTCATCCAAGTGTCCGCAAGGACTAAGGAATCCTCAAGAGGGACCTCACGAACCACCCCTAACCCCTCTGATAAATTGCATCATATGTAATGTTAGGGGTGGGAACAATGCCAATTTCAAGAGATGATGTCTAGAAATGGTGAAGATGTACAAGCCAGCCATGCTAGTTTTGCTTGAAACTAAGATGGCAAACCACGAGAAGTTGGCATAAGAGCTTCATATTGATTATGGAGCTCCTGCACATACATTTTTAGCATATTTTGTTAGAGCTTCAGTATACAGTGGCGACCATAATTTTGTGCAAACAGGTTCAATCTTAGAAGTACATAACTTTAGTCGTAAAATAGTAATTGTGAAGTGGGTTCAAATAAAATATTTATATAAAATTTACGCTACTTTAATCGTAATTTATACACATGCTTGCCACGTGCGTCTGCCACTGCACTACATTATGTTGCAATAACATATATAAAAAACTCGAACTCAATCATATTATGGTAGAATTTTTTATGATTTTTAAGGATATTTTTATTCAAATTTTATCTTTACATGAAAAAGTTGCTAAATTATAATTACTTTTAAAACAATAATTATTTTTAATTTAATTTCTGATTTTTTTTTCCGATAAGTATAATAATAAACAAAATTATAGAGGTATATTTGGCCCCTTTTCGTTTTCTTTTTTCAAAATTTTTCAGCTAAATCTTTCCTTTTTTAGTACTACTTCTTACACGATGATCGAACCCCAAAATGGAAACCCAGAAACACAATCCACAAAAAGCCGCCATCAATTCACGTGTTGTTCTTTGGACCATAAACACAGCAGTGTAGGATTAACTGTAAGCTGAGCTCCACTCAACTTCCTTCACTAATCCCCTGAATTTTGGATTGATGCAGCAATTTTTGCTTGTTTCAGTTCCGGGTCAGTTCCATTTTATCTCAATTTCCATTTTTTTCCTGTCTTTTTTTTGGGGTATGTTTGATTTGTATAAAAAAAGAAACTAATTTTTTAATGGTTCTTGAAAATATAAATTCAAGTTTTGGATTTGTAGCGCTTGATTTATTGACCTATGGTAGTTGAATTGTGGGTTTTTGTTCTTGCGCATTTTTGATAGTTGAAATTTAGGTTTTTGGTTTTTTTGCTGCTGATTTGTTTTTGAGCCGAGGGTCTATAAGAAAAAGCCTCTCTAACTTCTCAAGATAGGCTAAGGTCCGCCTACACACTACCTCCCGGATCCTACGGGTGGGATTACACCGAGTTTACGTCTGGCAATTTATAATTATCTGTTTGATTTTAAAAACAATTGTAAACTTGGGAAATGATTGATGTTTTCTCAATGTTCTTTTATTTTCTGAAACTTGGAATGGATAAGCGGCTGATACGATTGGAAACTCTAGCATTTGATTTTGTAGAGACAACATAGAACAGTGGAGATGCTTTGCTAAATTGTCTTTTTAACTTATGGAAAATTGGAATCTAATTCTGCTATCTTAGGCCTTTGATTTGTCCTCCTTAACTAGTATCTTGGGAATTTGATATGGCAGGGCTAGACATTGATCGCACTGAAAAATGTGTGTACCTAAACTATTTTGTGTAATATATAACGTATTATTTTTATAACAGTGGTGTCTGGGCTAGCTTGCGCCGCACTCTCACCTATTCCACCAAGTACTTGCTATCTTCCGCACAGTCACTCTGCCCACTAAGGCGTAGACAATAACAACAACAACAACAACTACCCAGTATAGTCCCACTAAGGCAGAGACAACAACAACAGCTACCCACTAAGGTGTAGACAGATTGGAAGAAATCACTTAGTGTTTCTTGTCTGTGCCGGGACTTGAACCTTGGTCTCCAAGGTTTGCACCCATTGTGTGCTTGTATAATTTGTCACTATGTAAATTGAAAACAGGAAAATATGGATGAATGAGTTAATATGCAAATTGGACTAGGAAGATATGAACTTTATGGATTAATATGCAAATTGGAAAAGGAGGATATGGTTTTTATGGGTAATATGCAAATTGGAAAAGGAAGATAGCAAGAAAAAGAAAAGCAAAAGAAAAGGAAGATCGGTAGTGGAGCCATGATTTTTATTAAGGGGTGTCAGAATTTTAAAAATTAAATACACGAAAAAGTTAAGGGGATTCAATACATAGCATATTTACATAAAAAATAATTTTTTCCTATCTAAACAGTATAATTTTCAGACGAACCCCTTGGAGCTACGTGGCTCCGCCATTGTGGAAGATAGTGATTCTATGGGTGTAGAAACGGGAAGCTGCAGAGCTCAAATGCTTACTTGACATTCTGTAGAAACTAAAGTCAAGTTAACAGTCTTAAGACTGTTGTGTATCTTTTTCCTCTCTGATCTAGTTAATCTTGAATCGTCAAAATGCCATGTCATTAATACTAGAGTATTTTATGTGCAATCCAACCATTTGGTTTTTGCTTATTTTGCCTTTTGTTTATAAGGGTAATAGAAAGTGCTCCTTAGGTCTGCAAGGTAGCACTACCTTGAATGATTGATGCATCACATTGGTTAATAGTTGGTAAACTGTGCAACTTCAAACAATTACCACAAGTCGTAGTTTGAAGGCGCAAATGTGATGCCCGTTTGAGGACCTTCTCTTTATTCTGCGCATTGTGTTTCCTGGTAAGAAGTTTCAAACCTCTACAACTTATGGCAATGTATACATAACTCTGAATCTCAAAGTCTGAGCTACCTATATAAGGATACTCGTACACTAAGAGCACATATTGAGTTTCATATTCTGGCAGTGGTTCCTGGTTAGCCACCTGAGTATTTTAGTTTTAGCTCGAGTCTCTAGATTGCTGATTGCAATATGATGTTGACTACGAATGTCTATAATTGATCTTCTATTTATTTATTTCAAACCCTTAATTGTTAAGTGGTTATTTATTTGTAAATCCTCACTTCAGGAAGACCACCAGTATAAATAGCTATTACCCATTGGTCATAAGCTAACTATACACTTTCCAAAGAAACAAAAGAAGGTCAGAACTAAGGTGCTTGACCCCAATGGTGTGGCCTAGTGGTTAATGAAGTGGGTTGAGAACCATGAGGTTTCAAGTTCAAATTTCAGCGAATACAAAAAATACTATGTGGTTTCTTCCCATCTTTTCCAGCCTTTGTGGACAGAGTTACTTGGTACCTTGGTACCTGTTGTTGGTGGGAGGTAGCAGGTATCCCTTGGAATTAGTCGAGATGCGCGCAAGCTGGCCTTAACACGACGGTTATCAAAAAAATCTAAGGTGCTTGAAGGTTCAAGCTTGTTTACTGCAACTTTTATTAGTGTTGTGTGATGTGATCCTATAGTTCCTGTACTCCATGTTTCTGTTTCTCTTTTATACTGAATGCTACTTGTGTTCATTTTCTGATTCAATTTTCTTATCAATTGTCTTTCCTCATGCCATCTTTGGGTATTGATATTTCTCTATGATGGTTGGCTTCTTGTAGAGGAAATAATGGATGAGACACCGCCAAAGTCATTACGGCAAAAAGTGTCCGCCTATTGGACAATGGCGTGTGAAATGTATTACAATAAACCAATTTCACACTGGATTCTTTTGTTTCTAGGTAGCATGGGGATGCTTGTTGCGTTCCCTGCTTCTAGCCTCTTGTCCCGTATATATTTTGCAAATGGTGGGAAGAGTAAGTGGATAATTTCATGGGTTTCAGTTGCAGGATGGCCTCTCATCGCAATAGTCCTAATTCCTTCGTACTTCTTTCTTAAAGTATTCCCGACGCCACTGGACTTAAAACTAACTTTATCTTATGTTGTACTGGGTTTCTTGAGTGCTGCTGACAACCTCATGTATGCCTATGCCTATGCTTACCTGCCGGCATCAACTGCTGCTCTTTTGGCCTCGACTTCACTGGTTTTTTCTGCACTATTTGGATATCTTCTCGTGAAAAACATTATCAATCTATCAATTATGAATTCTATTGTGATCATTACTGCTGCCATGACGATCATTGCTCTTGACTCTAGTTCAGACAGGTATGGGTATATCACCGACCATCAATACATTATAGGTTTTGTGTGGGATATACTGGGATCTGCACTCCATGGTCTAATTTTTGCCTTGTCAGAATTGGTTTTCGTGAAATTACTTGGTAACAGATCGTTTCTTGTTGTTCTGGAGCAGCAACTCATGGTTTCCATCTTTGCCTTTATATTTACAACAATCGGACTGGTTATAAGTAACGGTTTCCATGGAATGAAATCTGAGGCAACTACATTCGATGGTGGGGCCAATGCATATTACTCGGTTATTGTTTGGGGAATAATCACTTTTCAGTTGGGTGTCTTGGGAGCCACTGCAGTTGTTTTCCTCTCCTCTACTGTTTTGGCCGGTGTCCTTAACGCGGTAAGAGTACCAGTTACAAGCATTGCAGCTGTTATATTGTTGCATGATCCTATGAGTGGTTTCAAGATTCTGTCTTTGATTATTACATTCTGGGGATTTGGCTCTTACATTTACGGCAGCTATAGCCCTGTGAAAAAGGATGCCCCGCAAACTGTTTCTTAGTTTTCGTGTTTTTTCACGTTATTTCATCCTTCTCACCATTGATAAGGTTGGATATCACAAAGTGTACGTATATGTTTTACTGGCTAAATTATACATATTTGCTGCTTAGTTGAATAGAACAACTATTACTGCAATTGCAGGGAAAAGTAATGAAGTTGAAACTATATAGTAATGTATTTACTTTCTTGTGGAATCTATAGTAAAATGTTAAAGTTCTCTCTTATCATTTCATTGGCTGAAGATGCTAGCTATGAGAAAATAATAATAGGAAGGCTTTTCCTATTTAATTTTTTTTAGCGTTAGAAGTTGAGCAGATGTGACAAGCCTCGGTGGACGGAGTGATCCGATACGGTGAGGTAGCGAAAGTTAGTCGAATAGTTGAGGTACATGCGAGTCGTATCAGCATTGTATTTTAAAAAAAAAAAAAAGTTGAACATATGAGATAAATCATTATTTGATCCAAGCCTTGGTGGACGGAGAATTAGATACCTGTGTTGGTGAGGTAGCGGAAGTTAGTCAAATAGTCGAGGTACATGCAAGTTGCATTAGCATTGTATATAAAAAAGTTGAACATGCACGTTATAATTCAGTACTTGAATTGTTATTAAAAAAAAAGTTGAACATATGAGATAAGTCATTATTTGAACAAGGTCATATTGTTGGTATATTTAAGTCACTTATTATTTGACTGAAATAGCATATTGAGTGTTGGAAACTCTTAAATAGTCAACAAAAATCCTACTTGGAACTGAAAAACAAAAAGGGAGGATAAAATAGGCAAAAGAAAAGGGAAATTCCGTTGCCGGGACTTGAACCCGGGTCTCTCGGGTGAGAGCCGAGTATCCTAACCACCTAGACTACAACGGATTGTTGTTAACCTTTACAATATAAATATATTATAAATGAATTGTAAAGATAACTCAAATAATTTATTTATCTAGTACATCCAGCTTTTTTTCTAGTTGAAACAATTCTTTTCAGGAACAATTCCCTACATGAATTTCATTTAAGAACCGTTACTTTTAAGTCTTAAGATCAATTTACCAGCTTATTAGCTTAATAAAACAATATGTTCAGTTAGAAAAAGATATCAAGAATTTTAGAGTAGCCACTTTTTAAAGTGGTATTTATTTTTTATACAACAGTTTTAATGCTTAGCAATAGTAGTCAATTAAAATTAATATGAAAAGACCGTGTTACTCTTTCTTCCATCTCTTTCGTGTGTTAGTGAGAAGAACGGTTGTGAGATGGAAGGATTTTCCAGTGGGACTGCCGTGAACTCAATGTTTTTGAAACCTTTGAAAGATGCAGACATAATAATTTACATAATCATGAAAAGTAAGAATTTTCAGTAATTAAATACTAATTAATTAAAAATAAAATTAATTAGATAAACTTGTGGGACAATGGTAACCCAAAGTTGTGGTGCATATATGCAGTAGGAGTTCATTAGCTGGATGAGATTATTTTCTTGATAGAAGCTGCAGCTACACTTGTAGAAGAGGGACCAACCCATATAAAAGTTCTTAAAAGACTTCCCACGTAAACACAGAGAAAGGACTGGAATATACAGTTATGGATCCTGAATTTACAATTATAAATTCAAAAGTTAATGATACTTGGTCCTGAATTTCGTGTTTCAAGTTCAAAAGTTGAGGACACTTGGTCCTGAACTTAGAGTTACAAGTTCAAAAATCAAGGACATTGATCCTGAACTTAGACTAACAAGCTCAAAAATTAAGAACAATAAGTTCTACTATAGTCACAAGTTCAAAAGTTAAGGACAATAGGTCCTGAGTCCTAAACTTAGACTAACAAGCTCAAAAGTTAAGAACAATAAGTCATGAACTTAGGCTAAGAAGCCCAAAAGTTAAGGACAATAGGTCCTGAACTTAGACTAGCAAGTTCAAAAGTTAAGGACAGTAGGCCCTGAAATTAGGCTAAGAAGCCCAAATGTTAAGGACAATAGATCCTGAACTTAGACTAACAAGCTCAAAAGTTAAAGACACTTGGTCCTGAACTTAAACTTGCAATTACAAGTTCAAAAGTTAAGGACATTTGGTCCTGAACTTAGACTAATAACCTCAAAAGTTAAGGACAATAAGTGCTGAATTTAGACTTACAAGTTCAAAAGTTAAGTACAAGTAGTCCTTAACTTAGAGTTACAAGCACAGACATTAAGGACATGTGGTCCTGAACTTCGAGTTCCAAGTTCAAAAGTTAAGGACATGTAATCCTGAACTTATAGTTACAAGTTCAAAAGTTAAGTAGACTTGGTCCTAAACTTTATGAGCAGAAGGATATTTTCATCCGGACATGTAAAGTTTATTAAAACAGTAGCTAAATACTTGTTATTAGTGGTTAACCGTGCACTTATCCCAGTTTTAGACGAGTGAGTTGATATAGAAAAACTTGTTTGAATCCAGTACCCAATTCAGTATATGAGATTTTACACCAATAGCCGAACGGATTCATTATTTACTTTTTCTAGCTAACATACATAAATTATATGCTGGTTATACATAGTTATACATATATTATATATTGATTAAGCATATATAATACATCCATTAATTATGTTTAGTTCAAGTAGTTAGGTGAGCAACTATTTGGATTAATTCTTCAATTGGAAAGTCACTCGGCGAAAACTAAAATAGCAGAGGAAAGAGGAAGAAAAGGAAAAGAAAAAGGTAGAGGGGAGGGGAGGGGGAGTGGGGGGTGAAGGGTTTTTGTTTTAATATATAACACACTCCATATAGACAATTTGATTCGGCTTAGAAGTCGAAATAGTGAGATCACATATAGATAATTTAGAAACAGCCTCTCTGCCCCAGATAGGGGTAAGGCTTGCGTACATATTACCCTCCCGTGGGATTATACTGGGTTGTTGTAGTTGTTGTTATTGTTACAGATGGGAGAGTATACAAACAAATTGCAGCAAACATTACAAAGTGTTCAATTTTTCGAAGGACAACATCTTAAAAGCCAAACAAAGGTTTAGATGGACATGGAGGAATCTCATTTGAGAAGTGTCTTGACAATGGACTTCACATTCAGCTTCTTCAAATCTGTATATGACTGTCCACATCCCACAAACATGACTGGGGCTCCGGATATGTAAACCATGGATAATGCTGCACCCACCTATGACCGAAACAAAAGGATGAATATAACATTATTATCGTATAGTAGGAAAACGAATGGTGCAACGAATTTGTAATGAAGGAAGACATCAAAACATATTTATAATGGAATCAACCGAGATCATGTACCTTGTCATCGATAGTGTCAAACTTTGTCAGCAAAATTCCATCAATTAACCTTGGATTTGGTGAAGGTGAGAGGTCACCTAATTTCTGCAAGAAAAATCATGAGCAAGTACAGCATAAGATGCAGATACAAAGAAACTATGAAAATAAAGTATCATAACCATGTATAAGCAAACCTGGTTAAACTTTGACAGTTGGTCAACTGCATCATTGCCAACAAGTGCCTCTCCAACAAAAAGGATCAGATCGGGACTATTGACATATATAAGCTTTGACAATGCTCGCATCAATGGTTCATTATCCTGTGGAACATGAATCGTAGGTGTATATAAATGCTAACAAATAAATGGGTTAAGGAAACAACATATACAATCACCAAATTCCACCAAATAAGCTCGAACTCGTAGAGGGACCCCCGCGCCCCGGAAACATTGGACATGTTGGTAACTTTGAGATATGAAGCTTCAAAATTCAATTCTACCTGCATCCGACCAGCTGTATCGACAAGAACAACATCGGAACCATTTCGGTTAGCCTCCTGAATTGCTTCTTTAGCAACAATAGCAGGATCCTTCTCATAGCCCTTCTCAAATATTGGGATCTGAAAAGCAGAACATTAAAAATGAGCCATCAGCTTGTAAAACATTTCCACCAGTAAACATCAAGAATTTTCAGAACCAAAGACTTCAAATCATGACATACCTGAAGCCTACGTGCATGAGTGCGCAGCTGTTCAACTGCTCCTGATCGAAATGTATCACAAGCAGCCATCATGACATTGATATTATGCTGCAAAAGCCAATACGCAACCTGCAGAATGGCACCTCTTAGTTAATATAAGAAGGCACTTTGAATAGATAAAAGCAAAAGGTCATATTAGTTAACCTTAGCAAGATTGGTAGACTTTCCAACTCCATTAACTCCAACAAAAACCACAACATATGGTTTTCCTTGTTCCTTTGCAGCATGAACATCCCTTAGAATATCAATGGAGCGCTTGGGAGTCAAGATGCGGACAAGAGCCTCCTCCATTGCTGCCTGTTTCAATCACATTCAGCACACCGTAGTAATATGTTCAGAGTTCAGATTAGACCACATAGGAAAAAGATGGACTGAAAAGATATTTCAAGTTTCTGCATACAGTTATTCTGGTTTAAAGAGCTCTTTGAATTTTTTTTCTTTTCCTAGCTGGAGGGGGAGTAAGGAACAGGAAAATCCAAAGATATTTGGGCTAATAAGGATTTTCATGGCTAGCTAAATAAGGAATTTCTATCAAACACATAAATGCCAAAAAGAACATGTAAGGAACTGCTCCTGTTAATAGTGTTGACACTTTATGGATTTTGTTAGCTCCCTGGTTCTAGCATAGGTACTCTTGTACTGGAGCTTACAATGTTTTTTGTCTTTTGTACGGGAGCTAACATAATTTCTGTTCTTGTAATTTGGCATCTTCCTGATGCCCTTTCAATGATATTATCTCACTTCATCAAGAAAAAGTGTGTAAGGAACTGTCACAACCATGAAAACAGTGTGGGGAGCTGTACACAATGGATATTTCTGTAACCTTATGTTTACACTACGGATCTACCTTGAGCCATACTTGTTTACCTTGAATATTAATGAGTCAATTAGTAGTGTACAAGATATGGTTTCATGGCGAGTGCTATTTGTGTACAATATCGTGCTAATTAACGAAACTAGAAAGTAAGCCAACAAAAAGCTAGAATTTGGAGAAACAGCTACCGAGTCGTTTTAGAATAAGTAAAAGTGCAACAGAATATCTGCACTGCAAGTTTAGCCAGCAAAAGAAGAATGACATTGAGGTAGGATTAGACAGGATTGTGATGCCTACTTGAAGAAATTTCACACATGGACTTATTCTTTTTGAGAAAATGATATCATCGGCAAAAAATGGATGTAGAGAACTCCATTTTGGAGTTCCTAATTTGTCTTTATTGAGTAGTGGAATGAAAGGGACCCAAATGGAACGGAATGGATGTGGAGAACTCATATAACCAACTCCAGTTAATTTGGGATTACACCACATCATTTGCCACCCTTTAAAGCTTAGTATTAAGACACACTTTTAAAGATTATTGGAGGTTCCTACTTGCTTACCTGAACTGTTGAAGATATTCTTGTAAATGAGGCAAGTTTTTTACCCTCCAGACTTGCTGCAACTGATTCACACAGCTTTTCAGCTATTTCCTCAGCCTGTATAATATGCACAAAACTGGTCAACCAAGTTTAACATGAAAGCCTCTGAGAGAAATTTGTTCATCAACTAAAGAAAATTTCTCTTTTACTTTACAATTGGGAGAGAGAGCACGGGGGAGGGGGGGAATAACTTTTTTAACTTACAACATTCTTGGTCATCAGCCTGTCCTTAAGAGCTTTCAAAGCTGGTTCCAGGTCAGTCTTCTCCAAGTTTGCCTTACCTGCGATACTGGATACACAAAAGCAATTCTAATTATTTAGGTGAGATAGAAATTTATATGAATGAAAATTGGATATTCTAGATAAAGCAAATGCAGTACAATGAAAACTAGGAACTGAAACTGGATTCATGCGTTTCCCTATTTCTCTGCTTCTTACGACTCAAATCAAATTTAATTCACAGTGTAGAGAGAATGTAAATAACTATATACTTCTTTTGTCTTAAGCAAGTAAGCAATGTGAATCTATAATTAAAACTTTTGGATCCCTTCAGACCAACTAACCACGAAATGGCATTAAAGGTTAATCAAAACTTTAACTCCTTAACACATCCTACAGTATCAAAAGATAATTTAAGGGTCAAAGTCAGTGATATTAAACCTGTCTGAAAAAATATTGACACTTATTTTCCTAGCAACTTCCCCAATTAAATGAGAATCTCTGAATATACTTTTCTCTTCGAAGAGAAGAACAACTGATGTGAACCTCATAAAACAAAAGTAATAAACAAAACAAAGCATTTGGATAGCACTTTAATGATCTTTACCTGTCCTGCAATCAACGGAGGATGAGAATTTACCTCTGGAACATGGATGAGAACCAGCCTTTCTTCTTTGCTTCAACCTTGTTGTCTTTCCCCGGTTCTTCATCATCCTCGGTCTCACTATCACTACTTAATATATCCTCTGTGTCCATCATACTATCACCTTGTTCTGCGGCCACAACTGCCACAATCTCATTCCCATTCTCACTCACAGGATTTGTGAAATCTAATTTAGGTTCAGAAGGTGAATCATCCCAAACTCTATTCTTCTTTGTCTTTTTTGCAGGCTCTGCCTTGGAATCTTTGTTTACAACACTACCTGCTTTCTTTCCACCTTTAGCCCTGAGCTTCTGTAGCTTATTTACATCAAAAGCCCCGGCTGCCGAATTCCTGTTCTCTTTACCGTTAACCTGCACTACTCCATTTACAATACTTCCGTTAGAATGCCCATTCTCCTTAACATCCCCTTTCACTTTATCGCCATCTCCACCATCCTTTCCTGAGTCACTACCACCCTTTTTATTGTTGCCTCCATCAGTACCACCCTTTTGCACCTGCCCTTGCTTCTTACCAAGATTATTGTTGACAGGCTTTGCCACCTGCTTGGATTTCTTGATATCCTCAGCACGAGCCTCAGCCTCTTTCCGCAGCTGCTGGAAAATATCATCAAATTCATTGTATACAGTCTTTTCGGTATCATAAATCTCAGAGAATTCACGTTTAATCATAGCAAGCAACTCATCCACATACAAAAGATGAAGAATCCGCTGATACACAGCAACAAAAACAAGCCCGAGTTCATTGTGGAAAGTCCATTTAAGAGTGTATGCAGCTCCAGGAACATCATAATTGTATGATGCAGCACCTGAACGTTCCTCCAAAAGGCACGAACGAATCAATGTGTCAATTGGGGAACCTCTAAGAGCATTTCCAAGCTCTTTACATGTCCAGAGGATCAAACCCCCTCTAGTGAATATCAGTAACTGCTCTAACATCTCCGAACTCAAATTCAATCCTGCAACCAAAAGTTTGACACCGAAAGCAAAAAAATCTTCAGAATTTAAGGGAGGGAAAAAAACTTCAGAAAAAGCAAAAAGAAAAACAAAAATTCAGAAAATGAGACAGAGTTGACTTGTATTGTGTCCTCAACAATTGGGCTTGATATTCATGATCTTTGTGCAAACACTATAGAAGAAAACGATAATCAACATGAAAAATGAACCTTATGTGATAGACTTTCTTTATTGACCCTACTTAGTTGGATTGAGTCTTGTATTTGATTGTTAATTAGTTGGTCAAGTTCTTATACATGTTTTTAGCTAATTGCTTCATGTACCTTTCTTTCTTTTTCGGCATGTGTAGTTAGGTTGGATCCCTGTTTAAGTAGCGACATCCTATCTTGCATACCATTTTACTCTTTACCACGAGTTGAGAAGATTTAGATTCATTGAGAGTGACATACTACATGAGAAGCTAGAAGAGAAGTTCAACAAGCTATCAGCTCCCCACCAAAAATACCTACAAAGGCTAACTAGTTAGTTAACTTTAACCAATATAATGACGAGAGAAACTTGATATGTTTAGAAGTTAAATACAAGACACTGGCATTTATGATTCTATATACTGTTTTTAGGTCCATATTCGCACTTAACTATTTCTTATTTATTTTTTAAATCTTTTTATATTCAGAGTATGGCAGTTGCAACTGGAGTCCCATGCAAATGATGGAAATTGTTTGAAAGTTCCCTATGGAAGAATATACCAAAGTTGAATCAAATTATGAAGCTAGTATTGATAGGATGATTGCATTGGTAACTCTTCTGATCATATGTACATAATAGATATATCTTCTTAATTTCATTCTTCCAGAAATGAATGACTTCACATCCTATAACAAAAGAAATTTCAATTGACAACAATAAAAAATATTTTTTAAAAAAAGGGACTTGTGTTGGATTGGCACTACAAATCTAATCCAAATAAAATAAATACAAAAAAATATAGATGAGAGAATAAATTAGTTCCGCCCGAAAGAACCACTCACTAGCTAGCCGGACTAGTGGGGTCCTATATGGAGAGATACTGAAAATCATGCCTTTAGAACCAAACGCAATGCCCATCTTCCAAATAAGAAAAAGGGCTCGTTGGGAAGAAAGATTACTGTTGTTTTATCCACTTTCCGTAATAGACCATTAGGGTGGAATATGGAAAAAACATATATGGTATCTGAGTAACAAAGGCATGAGCATAACATAATTTAAAGTCGGCTTATTCAATAATAAGAAAAGATTGCAAAATTGAATATGATTATACCCATTTTGGCGACTTCGATTTTTTCACCACCAGCTCCCCATACTTAATCCTTAAATTCCAAGCCATCGGTCTTAGAGGCAACTTGGTTTGGATACTATGCAAGCGTGCAACAACACATAAAACAAATTTTAAATCATCTGCTATTCATTTGTCTAAAGCTTGCCAATCTAGTGCTCATTATAACCTTATAACTGATCCTGACTGTCACATTTTCAGTATGATATTGTGACTTATGATCATTTTCCGGTATGTTTTCCTTCCTAGTTTACCATATGTAGGCTGTTTCGACGGCTTAGTTTTCCATATATGTTGACGTCCAGATTGCTTAGCTTGCTAGATTCATGTACATGTTTTTAGCACCCATAGACCATCCATATTTTCTGACATAAGTGGAACAACTCCACATCATACGGGTTCCAAGGACTCCTGATATATCTCTCTCAAGCATCTTATTTTTTCTCTTAATTGAATCAGTGTAGTTTGCACAAGTTTATGATAAAATCATAAAATGCAACCCTACTTTCTTTTGCATTAAACCTTGTTTCGTCCTTGACCTTAACTTGTACCATTAAGAATGAAACATAGCTTGATTCAAAAGAAAATATGGCTGCAGTTTTTAATCTTATATCATAAACTCAATTATGATGCAAGGCAAACTGATTCAATTAAGAGAGAAATTAAGACATTGGAGAGAAATGTTAAAAGAATGTCCAAGGTGGGAGAGTGCTAGAAACTCGCATGAACTGGAGTTGTTCTAGTTGTATCAAAAAATCTTGACGGTTCTAAACGCCACAATCACGTACGAGAAACTAGGTGGTCTAAACGACAAAATGTATGAGAAACTAGGGAGTCGAAATAACCTAATAACATATGGGAAACTACTCAAAACATACTTAGATATGGGCATAAGTTGCAACATAAGAATATGCCGAAAAGGGACAATCACGACTACTTACAAGCCTCTATGAGTGCTGGATTGACAAGCTTTGGACAAACAAATAGCAGAAGATCTAAAACTTGTTTTACATAATACAACTTGCTTATATGACGATCTAAAGTAAGTTGCTTTAAAACAGATGGATCTTTCCTTCCAAATCTTGGAATTAAAGAATAAAGCATGAGAAAGCAGTGACGAAGACAGCGAAGTCGCCAAAAATGGCATAATTGTGTTTTAGTTTCACAATTCTTTCTATCATTAAATAGCAAAATCTAAACCATGTTATGTTAATGCTTTAGTTAATTAGCATCTATTAAAATCTCATTCTTATTATCATTATTTTTTAGATTCGTAAATGTGTAAGTGTAACTAGTGCAATGCATATCATGATTTATTTTTTATATCCATCCTTACGGTTTATTAAAAAGTGAAAAGAAGATAAATCACTTGAATAAGAGATGGAGTCGTTCAAATTTAGAAGAATAAAATTAAGAGGACATATCCCATGTACATCTAGATCATATTGAAACAAGACAACCATTTTATTTTGTAATTTTGATTTGGCATCTAATTCTTCACTTCTCATGACACTCTACTAACAACGGGTCTAATGCAAATGCAACATAAGAAAACTTGAAGAAAACATAGACATTGAGCAAGAACAATTATCTAAAAACAGTATATAGAGTTGAAAAAACTAGTGCCTTGCATGAAACTTCTAAACATATTAATAGGCAGAATAGCCTGGGAGACACTTGTACTTGTTCTGGTTTGTCATCCCGGTCCCTACACTCCATAAAGTTTCATCTGGACAGTTCAACTTAATCAAAACAAGACTTTTAAACCCTTCTAACCGTTGACCGAACTTGTGGAATTGATATTGTTGAGTTGGACAGAATAAGTGATTTACACGCACATTAGGTGCGTGAATTGATGCTTTTTCTTTATTAAATAAAAATTAATTAATAAATAAATAATACTATTCCATTCTTCTTCTTCAGCCCTACCCCCTTCGCCCCCCCCCCTCGTTCTACCCCTCCCCCCTTCTTCTTCTTCAGCCCCCTCCCCTCGTTCTGCCCCCTACCCCTCTTGTTCTGCAACCCCCCCCCCCCCTCCTCTTTTCTTCAATGTCATCTTTCCATTCTATATGACTCCTCCATTTTTTCTGATGGTTTTAGCTTTCAAATTTTTTCACATTCTTTTTAAATTGGGGTAGAAGAATAAGTTAAAATTTGCTCATGTATTTTTCATAGATAGCTAACTTTCTTTAAGATGAGTGAAGGAAGTAGTGTTACTTGGTAGAGAAGTCATGGCAGGTAGGTTTAAAGAAGGAGGAGGGGTTTTCTTTAATTTTAACCTTTTGCTTATTTTATTTTATTTTTGTTAAATTAAAATTTTGTTAAATAATATTATTTTGACATAAAATATGATGTGAATGTTGATTTATCATCCACGTCAAGCAAGTGAGCATCACGCTATTTCAGAGGGTTTAAAATCTTGTTTTGACTAAGTTGAAGTGTCCAAATGAAACTTTATAAAGTGTAGTGACCGGGATTACAAACTAGAACAAGTACAAATGTCTCCCATGCTATTCTGCCATATTAATATAAAAAGCTTGTCTCCGACATTGTATTGGTTTTAGATTATTAGCTCTAATTGGTTAGCATCTTAAGTTATTTTTGCTAGTGTAGGTGACTGCTTGTCGAACTTCTCTTCTAGCTTTTCATGTATTATTGTCACTCTCAATCTTTCATCTTTATATAGCAAAACCCAAATAACCTACCAAACTGTTTTCACGATTTATGCAATCAAACTACAAATTAACCAATGAAATCGAAACCTTCCCATTAGAAAACCAATACATCTACCAAACCCGTTACACAATTAAAGTAATAAAACCAATTTTCCAGTTTTAATTTCCTCAATAACCCAGTTCAGATCACACCATAAAAATCTAATCAAATACCTCTCACGCAACAGGATTAACAGATCGAACACACGAAGTACACAAATTAGCAAACAAAATCACAAAAACCAATTCAAAAAAGGAAAATTCCGGAAATTATAATTGAAAAAGAAGAAAATTAAAATCTAAAACCACAAATAGAAGAAATAAGTCATTTCCTCGTACCTGTCTAATTCCTCTGTAATCTGAGAAGGAAAAGGCGACGAAAGGACTTTGAAAACGGAAAACGAAAAGAGAAAAAATGAAAACGGAAGACGAAAAGAGAAAAAAAAAATGAAAAAAGAAACAGAAAAAAATGCAAATTTTGGAGTATATATTTAGGGGTTTTCACGGAAAATTAAAAATAGGTCTTTTCGTCTAATCTTAAATTTTAATCCCGTTCGTTGTAAGGAAGAAAGTAAACTGATTATTAGGATGAAAAACAAAATTATTAAGTTATTTTAATAAAATTATATATTTTTATATAAATTTATAACCATATCCAATAATTAGAATAGGTTCAAAATTTTATAAAATAAATCGAATAATATCGAACGGAATCGGATAAGTTTATATATAACAATAACAACAACTCAATGTATTCTCATAAGTGGGGTCTGGGAGGATAATATATACGTAGATATTACCCATATCGAGGGGCAAAGAGGCTATTTCCAGGACACCCTCGACTCAAGAATATTTTTTATATATATAAATATATATTTTATATATTAAGTTTTAAAAAAATATAGTAAAAGAAATTGTTGGGCCTTGAAATTATGGAAACCGCTACAAGCTATAATAGGTAATTAACACTCAAAATCTCTAACTTTCAAACGTATTTGGATACTCCTATTGAAACTAAATAATTTTCGAACATCGTATGTTGTATGTGTATCCCATATAGATTAATATATATATATTTTAAAAGAACTCTTATAAGAGAAAGGAAAACTTATTTCAATATCAAAAACCTTTAGGAGAAAATATTTTAGAATGTAAATATATTAAAATAAAGGCATACAGTTTGTGTGTGATTCTTAACATTAGGTAAAACACTATCTCAACAAGAAAAGTTATGATGGCTAAATAAAGAACTGTATCGTAGCAAAAGTAGCAAAAGTTTTAATACACAAAGAAATTTAATTTATACAATAACAAATCCAAATATATTTATAAAAAATATGAACCGCATATCCCAAAGTTGTAATCCCCTTTTTATTTTTATTTTTTTTATATGTCAAAATATTTTCTACATTTGACAGTTAAATCATTTTTTAAAAAAGAACGAACTAACCATTACTACTGTGTATTAAAAAATGGTTAGGAAGAGCAAAAGAAATAGTTCTAGAAATTAAATTAACGAAACTAAGATAAAAAATAATATGTGAAGAAAACGTTTACCTTGTTTGATAGGTGTAGATACGTTTTGTGTGTTGGAGATGGAATCAGATGAATTGTTGAATTTGGTTCAACTTATGCTTCTAAAGATAATATATATATATATATATATATATATATATATATATATATATATATATATATATATATATATATATATATTGACACGCCCTAGCAAATATTAGCAGGAAGAATATAAAAGGACATTCTGGTGCACTAAGCTCTCATTGTACGCGGCCCCACACACACACACACATACATATATATATATATTGAAATATAATTCAAGTTAAGGGTAAAATGGTCTTTCAGCTTCTGATGGACATTTCGATAATTTAATTTTAACTTTAAAGTTTCCCACTTATAATATAGTATAACAACAACAACAACTGCCCGGTGTATTTCCAGGAGGAAGATCAACCAATTCTCATGTATGGTTGTTCAATATGGATTCTATTTCTCTATTGACTGCCTTTTTCCATAATAATGATTCCGAAAAAGACATAGCTTCTTTAAATGTTTGAGGCTCATTTTCCAATAAGAAAGTCACAAAATCTGATCCAAATGAAGTAGACGTTCTTTGACATTTACCACATCTTGGATCTTCCAAGTGTACTTTCTTTTGTTTCTTCCCGAGGTTGTTTAGATCCTTCACCAATCGACTCACATTCCTTTTTATACGGATATATATTTTCAAAGAACTCAACATTATCTAATTCTATAATCGTATTATTACGAATGTCGGGATTTTCTAATTTATGAACCACAAATCGATATACTTTACTATTAGTCGCATATCCTATGAAAACACAATCAACGATTTTCGGTCCTATTTTTACCCTTTTCGATTTAGGAACTTGCACTTTTGCCAAACACCTCACACTTTAAAATAATTCAAGTTAGGCTTCCTTCCCTTCTATTTTTCATATGGAATGGATTGTGATTTGATATGGGGTACTTGATTTAGTATTAGGCTAGACATAAAACGACTTCCCCCCACAAGATCTGTGCCAAACCAGAACTTATCAATAATGCGTTGATCATCTCCTTTAATTAACGATTCTTTCTTTATGCAATCCCGTTGGATTGAGGTGTGTAAGGGCAGTTGTTTGATGAATAATTCCATATTCTAAATATATTTGTTCAAAAGGAGATTCATATTCACCACCCCTATCGCTTCTTATCATTTTGATTTTCTTGTTAAGTTGCGTTTCGACTTCATTTTTGTATCGCTTGAATGCGTCTATAACTTCATATTTACTATTAAGTAAGTAAACATAGCAATATCAAGTACTATCGTCAATAAAAGTTATGAAATACTTCTTCCACCGCGAGATGGTATTGACTTCATGTCACAAATATCTGTGTGAATTAAGTCTAAAGGATTTGAATTCCTTTCAACCAACTTATAATGATGTTTAACATACTTAGATTCCACACATACTTGACATTTTGATTTGTCACATTCAAACTTAGGCAATACTTTCAAATTAATCATTTTCCGTTAGGTTTTATAATTGACATGACCCAAACACATATGCCATAATTCATATTACTCAAGTAAGTAAGGCGAATCAAAAATTTTATTATATTATTTTCAACAACCATGACATTCAGCTTGAAAAGGCCATCAGTGAGGTAACATTTTCCTACAAATATTTCATTCTTACTTATTACAACCTTATCAGAAACCAATACACATTTAAAACCATTCTTAACAAGAAGTCCAGTAGAGACTAAATCCTTCCTAATCTCGAGAACATGAAGGACAATGTTCAAAGTCACCATTTTGATGGAAGTCATTTTGATAAATATATTCCTACATCCTTCAATCTTGGCCTTTGAAGCATTTCCTAAAGAAATCGTCTCATCGGGTCTAACAGGAGCATAAGTAGCAAACGCTTCTCTAACAACACAAACATGGTGAGTGGCTCTAGAATCAATCCACCACTCTTTAGGATTGCCCACCAAGTTGCATTCGGAAAACATGGCACATAAGTCATCAACATCAGCATGCTTTTCAACCATGTTCGCTTGACCCTTCTTCTTGTCTTTCTTCGGAGCACGACACTCCGTAGATTTGTGTCCGATTTTTCCACAGTTATAGTAGTTTCCACTTAACCGCTTCTTGCTTGGGTTCGGTCCAAAAGCCTTCTTCCTCTTTTTGTTCTCTTCAACAATATTTGTTTCATTATTTTTGAGTTCCCACGGCCTCTCTTTTCAGCAGCTTTGTTGTCCTCTTCGATTCTCAACCGAACAATGAGATCTTCAAGGGACATCTCCTTGCGTTTGTGTTTCAAGTAGTTTTTAAATTCCTTCCACAAAGGAGGCAACTTCTTAATCATCGCTGCTACTTGGAATGCTTCATTGATAACAAGACCTTCAATAAAATTTCCGTTAATAAAGTTACTAAGATTACTATTTTCAACATTAATTTTAATTTGATTTATGCCTTCAGCAAGGAGATCGTAAATAATCACTTGCAATTTCTGGACTTGGGTAATAACAGACTTGCTATCTACCATTTTGTGGTCCAAAAACTTTACAGCAACAAACTTTTTCAACCCGACATCTTCAGTTTTATATTTCTTTTCAAGCGCAGTCCACAGTTCCTTTGATGTTTCTACGCCACTGTAGACGTTATACAAAGCATCTTCCAGCCCGCTTAGAATATAATTCTTGCATAAAAAATCTGAATGATTCCACGCCTCAATCACGAGAAATCGTTCAGTTTCTAGAGTTTCATCGGACAGCACAGGAACATCTTCCTTGATGAACTTCTGTGAGACTTAGAGTAGTCATATTGAAGAACATCTTTTACTGCCAGCACTTGAAATCAATAACGGAAAACTTTCCGGGTTTCTCCGCCGATGCCAATGTTGTCGGTGTCGTTCGACTTGTTGAGGCATTGGCAGTCACCATTAGAACAACTTAGTTCTCATTCTCATTAGTCATTTCTGTAAAAGAATGACACAAACGTTAAAATCACGTAGATTATAATAGAGTACAAAACCATAAAGGTTTTACTCTTCCAAAAATTGTAAGTACAAATACATCAATACATTAAATTCCTTAAGCTTCTTAGTATATCGTATTTGTAAAATAATTCTGAAAATATAAATAAATATAAACAAAAATGAACAACAAAATAACGGAAAACCAATTCGAACCCACTGAATTCACAGTGTTTCCTTAAGGAATTTAATCCCCTCCTACTACCCAAGGTTATGGATTATTTCCTCCCAGGATAGAACGAATTACACATTGGTGTAGTGGTACTTCAAACCCCAGTGTTTTAGCGAACACAAAGTTCAGTAGCAAATCACGCTTACTGTTGCTTTCTTTGTAATTAAAATATGCATAAGAAAGGAGGAGAAACTCAAAAAATTCGTAGTGAAATTTTGAGCAGAATAGTGTTGTATTTATAGCCAAAAGTTGGGCTAAAATCTGAAGAGGTGCAACTCTTCAGAATGACTGTTTCTGCAAAACTGCCACATCATAAATGTTATTACATAAATAGCTATTTTTTCTCTTACAAAAATAGAAAACTGAAATTGAGTTTAATATTAATATTTTGTTATTAAAATAAATACTTAATAAAATTTCTGTTAATATTTTATTATTAACAAATAAATTTGGTCCAAAAAATTAATCAATCAATCGATCATTTGACCGAATCCGAATCCGAATCCGAGCTGAGCGAGCGACGACGACGACGGTGCGAGACTTGCTTTCTTCTCGGCCGTTAAGAGCTAGAAGAAGACCAATTAATTATATACCATAATAAACCTCTTCCTCTTTCAATATGGGACAATATCAATTACCAAGGGAAACTTGAAATTTCACTCAAAAATTTCATTTCCCTCCATTTCTCATTCATCCTCTTTTAAGTATTTAATATATTAATTAAATACATTAAAAACCCAACATACATCACATTCTTTGGAGCCAGAGGCGGAGGTAGTATTACGGGTTCAGAAAAACCCAATAGTTTGTGCTTAAGACTCTGTTTTGTAATAGATAATTCACTAAACTTATATAAAAATTTAACTGTGAACCCAGTGACTAAATGAGTTATGAGTTTGGTGGCAAGTTCGGAACCCATAAACTTCAAATCCTAACCCCGCCTTTGTTTGGAGCAACATTGAAGTTGTCTCTATTTAACTGTTAGGCCATGAGTTTGAGCCGTGGAATCAACCATTGATGTTTGCATTAGGGTAAGTTGCCTACATCATACCCCTTATGGGACGACCTTTTCCCGAATCATGTATAAATATGGAATACTTCGTGTACCGAATTACGCTCTATATAGTTTATGTATAATATATGTACTTTATATATAATTAATATATAATCTAAATCCAATCGTATATATAATCTAAATATACCGATTAGAGAAAATGAACAACAATTCCTATCGACTATTTATGTAAAATGGTTGTTGGTAACTAAAGGATAAACCCACCTTTCTCAAATTCACTAATCATAATCAGATAGGATCATTTGACTAATCCTTTATTTATTTTCTTTTTCTTTCTCAAACATTTTTACATTCATGTAAAGCCACAGAACAACAATAAGTTTATTGAAACTCTCGCTATGGCTTGAGGGGTCATCAATAACTGAAAATTTCGGCAATAACTGAAAATTTCGGCAAGAATTTCATATATACTTACAAATGTCTCTAAAACTTAGTCAAAAATTAGCATAGACCCCGTACCAATCTTTATGAACAGTGATAAATTTATACTAAATATCATAATGCCCTGCGATCGCCGTATCCTGGGTCCTCCTCTGCCTTTGCTCTCAGTTAGATCCAACACCAACATTTCCCAACCAAAAAAGCAAAGGAATTTGAGACAAAGCCATGGAAAGCAAAAGGTAATTTCTTTTTGTTGAATGCTTTTCAAAGCTCCTAACTTCTGCAATTAGGATTCTTTTCATGGTTTTTATTAAGAAAATCCCCATGCAAAAGCATTCAAAAAATGTAACAAAATGAAATGAATAATCCCAAATAATCCTAGCAATTAAAATGACTGATGCTGCTACAAAAATGTAGCCACTATAGGCAACCATGTCAAGAAGTGGCACGTCTCCACTTCCTAAAGAGTGTAATGTGGCCTCAAGTAAAAGGATTTGCAATAGCCAACAAAGTAGTCCTGTTGTGAATTGTACACCTAAAGCTTCTGGACTAAATCTGCAACAAAATCACAAAGAGCTTAAGTTTTATGCACTGATATACGGGTGACAATAATGGCACGGACGAGTCAGTTTTCAGACTGGTAATTTAAAAATAGCCAGTATTTACAAAAACATGGAAAAATAGTCATTATTTCCCTGAAACACGAAAAGTTCCAGCATAATATTCGGGATTATGGAGCTCTTGCGTATAAATGTCCAGCATATTATGTTGGAATTCCAACACACGGAAAGTTCCAGTACAATATACGGGATTATGGAGCTCTTGCATATAAATTTTCAACATATTATGTTGGAACTCTAGTATATTATAAAATTATAGCACATTACGCTGGAAGCTCATACGTACAAAATTCGAACTCCAACATATTATGCTCGAATATTTTTGGATTTTTAAGGATATTTTTGTTTAGATTTTATGTTTACACGAAAAAGTGGCTAAATTTCAATTATTTTGAAAGTGTGACTATTTTTCAATTACCATTTGCAAAATCTAGCTATTTTTTTTTCTCAATATATGGTGTTAAAATATTTGCACAAGTCAGGCCCTCTGTAAAACGATTCCAGACAAAAATTTAGAATATTTATATAAATAGCCTGCAAATTCATTATTTACTTTTCTAGCCGCATAGATCATATGCTGATTAAGAAGATATATGTAGTGATGCACAATGTCAAAAGTTTTGTATTATCAGATCAAATTGCAGAGATTTTTTTTATGATAAGCATTTTGATATAGTAAAAATGGTAATAACCTACAATCGATCACAAGTGCACCGATAGTACCGATAATGTAATGTTAATGTATACAATTTAAATTCAACTATAAAAGACCGATGAGAAGCTTGAAATGCAACAAATGCACATTATTTTGAAGAATTAACCTAAATAATCTCTTATACAACCGCTTAAATAAAAAATAACCGACGAATGTGTAATATATTTATAATTTATATATAATATGTATAACTGTATATAATTAGCGTATAATTTATGTATACCGGCTCCAAAAATAATAAAAATTACATAAATATGACACTTTTAGGGTTGGTTTTCAAAATTTACACCCGCTACTTTACGGGCAGAACTTTAAGGTCAAAAGTTAAAAGTGTTGCTCACGGGATGAGCGAAAGACAACACTTATTAAACTTGAGATTCTGCCGATAGGACGAGCAGAGAAAAAATTAAGACCATCAACTTTAAGGGTTATTTATGTACTTCACCCGAAATCATGCAGGCTATTTGCTTAAAGATCTTGTATTCTTTGTTAAAAATCATCTTTATATATGAATAATATTTTAATTAGAGTATATAAGTTAAATCTATAACATATAAACATGGAATTTCTTTCTAATTAACCAACTTACTTGGTTGTAATGCCTAAGAAGTAGCCAGCAAGAACCAAATAAGTACCAAAAGCCATCATTGGGATGTACAAATCAGGTGCATTAATATCATAAATTGGAGGTTTAAATGAAAATTCTCCTCCAGCCAAATCAGCACTTCTCATCCAATGTCCCTATATAAAAACATATTTAGGAGAAATAAATATACAAATCAAGATCAAGATAATAAATAGAGAAATTCACGACTTTTATAAGTACATTACATTATGTATCCCAAGCAAGACAATAATATTATATTTCATAGGTATCAATTTATGTGATACACTTTTCTTTTTAGTTTGTTTTAAAAAGAATAATTTTTTTTTACTTTAAAATAAATTTAACTTTAAACTTTTTATTTTATTCTTAATAAGATGATTTATAGCTATACAAATATATTGAATTTTTTAGTTGAGAAAAAAGAAATGGCGAAAAATAAATTTTTTTTGAAAGTTTCCTTTTTATTAAGGATCGGAATTGTGTACTTCGTTCCAAAGGAAGATGAAAATTATTATACTTATATATAGAAGCAGCACTTTTCTAGCTCTTAAAAATTTAAGAGGACAGCAAATTTCGCGTTACTATCGTTGCTCGGCTAGACTTTGCCTTCGGCTTCGAACACCCAAAAAATTTTTGGGCTGGTAATAACTTTTATTTTGTGTTAACTAACGTTTTGGTTTTCTGGATTTCTATTTATGAACTGAGTAATTCTAACACAATTGTCTATAATTTATTTGAAATAACAAGTTAAAAAATTTATTTTGTTTTTTTCTTAAACCATGCCCCTTGATCAGTCAAAGTGCATCACATAAAATAGGATGGAGAAAATAACTTAATAATCTCTATTATGATATTAATTCCAATAAAACAAATGCACTTATAATATTGAAAATGTTCAAGTCCTTACCTTGTGAAGAAACGGGAATAAAATAACCTTCAATTTATTCTTCACGTATTCTTCATTCACTTGAAAATAGTACTGAGGATTCGAAATGTATCTGCTAATCTGTGAATCTCAAATAAATTAGAAAATGAAAAATACAGTAACAATAATTTCATCCAAATTCAACATCCCCACTCTAAAATTTACTACTGAGACAAAAACTTAATTACACCTCTCTTGTTTTTCTTTTAAAAAAATGGTACTCCTTGTGTTTTAGTTTATGTCTTACTTTCTTTATTAGTATGCTTAAAAAATTACTTTCTATATTTAGTAAGTTTCTAACTCCAATATTTCACATTGCATGCATGTTTAAGATTATAAGATTCAACAACAATCAAACAAATAGGGTCTGGATGGTAGAGTGTACGCAGAGTTTACTCCTATCTTGTGAGGTGGACAAATAATTTTTGATAGACGCTCGACTCAAGAAAAATATTTTCAAAACATGTTTAAAAAATAAAAAATAAATAAAGAAGTTATGATGAAAATATTGAAAAAGAAAAAAAAAAGTATTGACAACAAAAATTAGTAAGATAACTAAAGCAAAATAAACAACAGTCGTAATACAATAATAATAATAGAAACTGATAAGGTGCTCCAAACTAGAATAATACTCTAGCTCCAACCCAAAAATAGAAAACAAAAATCGCTCGACTACTTACTAACTTTTCGCGCTAATTCACCACCTTCTTGTTTACGACTACAAGATTTAAGGACATTTACATATCTTTAGTTTAAAACCAAAAAATTTAAAAGTCTATCTTACTTTTCTTAGACGTCGTACTCAATCAAATTATAACATATAAAATAAAACAGATGGAGTATTAATCTTACATTGGTTTGAACATAGGCAGAACTTGAACCAAAAAATTTCTCCCCATAAACACCAAGCTCACTTTTGATAAGATCAGATCCAGCACCATATAATACATTCCCAAATAATTCATTTTGCTGAGTACAAGATGTTGATGTAAAAACCCTTTTTTGATACTCTGATGTTTCATACATTGTTGACCCCATTATACTACACAAGGGAAAAAAAAAATCTTTAGTCACTTTAAAATAAAATAACTCTACATTTTTCCTTCCTATTTCTATTCTTTTCTTTTTCATTCTTCTTATATTTAGTGCTTTTTTTAAAACCAAGAAGCACGAATTCAGCTATATATAGTATGTTTAATACGAAACATTAATATTAAAAAAATATTAAATTATGAGTCAATATAAAAAATAAAAATCTTAAAAGTGATTCGAAATGTTGAATTCACCTCTAGAAAGATTAATGGTTATGCAGGCATTTTTTTCTCAAAATGTATTGTTTTTCCCACACAACTTTTTTTGTTGTTGAGAAAAACATGTTTTTACAAGGATTTTGTCGAAGTGGTGACCTACAATTTAGAAATGAGAATACAGATGATTAAAACAAAATATTAATCTGCTAAACTACAACCATATTATGAATATATAATATATGTGTCAATCTTATCAATATTGAAAAAATTGTAAAGTGGTAGTCATTATACCTTTAGTTGCTTCTCTTCTATGATTTTGAAGAATTTCAGCTTCTTTGAAGAAATTAAAGAGGGTATCTTGCTTGTGTTCTTTTTATATTTTTTGAGGATGAATTATTATTATTAGTATTTCTTGTATTCTAGTTAATTTTGCATGGTATGAGATGGCAAACTGTTAGGAGGTCCGCAAACCAATGTCACATATTTTCTTAAAACTGATGACTGAAATGGCAGTTGTGTTTTAATTAATGAAACTATAGCCAGTATTGGAGTGTTAGTATTATTCATTCTTAATCAAAAATTTCGATTTCGAGTCCTTGATAAAGTCGTATTTGCTAGGGAGCATTGTATTTGCAAATATTGTAAGATTTTTGATGCAAATCTAAATTTAGTTCGGCCCGATATAAACAGAAGCAGAGCCAAGATTTTAAGCTTATGGCTCGAGACTCTAATCATTTTAAGTTACTAGTTGTAAATCAATAATTTATATATATTTAATAAAAAAATTAAGACAAATATGTAACGACCCGGCCAGTCATTTTGAGCTCTAGCACGTCGTTCGGCAGTTTGACGCTATGATTAGCTTCACTTTAGGTATTATGACTTGTATGTATGGTCGAAATCAAAATTTGGGAAGTTCGAATTTGGATTTGGAAAGAAGATTAGCTTGGAAGAAATGACTAAGATTAGATTTTTGAGTAAACGACATCGGAATCGGGATATGAAGGTTCCAGTAGGTTCGTCTGATGATTTTGGACTTGGGTGTATGTCTGAATCGGGTTTTGGGCGACCCGTGAGCGTTTCGGCCCCTATTGTGGAAGTTAGTATTTTTGGGTGAATTTCATAAATTTGGGTTAAGATGCATTTCAATGATATCGATATTCGTTTCGGATTCCGAGTCTGGGAATAGCTCTGTATGGTGATTCTGGTATTGGGAGCACGATCGAAAGTGGATTTCGAGGCCCGTATGATAGGAACACGTGGAAGTCGAGTATTAGGGTTGTAGGGTAGGAGGTAGTTGAGTCTTGGCTTATGTCATGTGTCTAGTCTGGTAGGTATACTGTATCCATTTTGTTGTGTATCGTTCTTCTTGATTGCTTGTTGTTCCTATTTTTAATATTAATTTTGTGATGTTACTGATATTGTCCCCTTTTGTCTTTTTATCTTCTTGAGCCGAGGTCTTTTGAAAACAGTCTCTCTGCACCTTCGGGGTAGGGGTAAGGTCTGTGTACACACTATCCTCCCCATACCCCACTAGTGGGATTTCACTGGGTCGTTGTTGTTGGCTAAAGTAAGAAATTTGAAGGTTTTTGAGAAGTTTGACCGGAAGTGGACTATTTTTTGATATCGGGGTCGGAATCCAATTTCGAAAGTTGGAGTAGGTCCATAATGTCGAATAAGACATTTGTGCAAAATTTGAGGCCAATCTGACGTGATTTGAGAGGTTCCGACATTGAATGTAGAAGTTTGAAGTTCATAAAGCTCTAATTAGGGTGTGATTTGTGATTTCGACGTTGTTTGAGGTGATTTGAGGCCAAGATATCGTGTGTAACACTTGGCAAGAAGCCAGTGTGTCTAAGGGATTTTTCCTGATTTGTATCCTGATAACTTCCTTGACGAAAATCACTATAATTGTACATATAAGCTCCGGTTACGGAAGGAACTTGCTAGCTGAAGACTTGAGAAAAATTATGAAGTAGGGGGATGGTACTATGTGTTTTATACATATTTATTTCCTATATTTGCTTTGTTTCATATTTATTCACTTCTTTACTGTAATGATATTATTCGACCACTAGTAAGTGTAGAAGTCGACCTCTCATCACTTCTTATTCGAGGGTAGACGCGATACTTACTGGGTACGCGTTATTTCCGTACTCATGCTATACTTGATGTGCGTTTTTGTTGCACGTGCACATGTACCTCTAGTGGCCTAATAGGCTTAGCATCATGGATGATACGAAGACTCAGGTGAGTTGCATCTCTCGAGACGACCCGTAACCAGCAGAGTCTCTTTCAGTCTATTGTATTTACTTTCTGTCCAAATTTATATTCCGGACAGTTATTGTACTTTATTAGATTTCCTTGTATTGCTCATGCACTTGTGACATCGGGTTCTTGGGTAATTATAGGATTATTCACCAGTTAAACTTTATAAAGACATCATTATTTGTTCCGTGGAGTTCCTTATTCAATGTTTAATGTCTAAAGAAATGATTTTAAAAACATTAAAATGAGAGTTTAATTAATTACTTAATGCTGGCTTGCCTGACCGACGTATCCGGCGCCACCACGGCTTTTAATGGATTTTGGGTCATGGCAAATACAAGGTTCGAACCGAAGCTACTAAGTTCAGCGGAACCTACTCTGGGCACTCTAGCTCCGCCCCTGGATGTAGGTACCAGATACCGTATCAAAACAACAACGACAACAACAACAACAACAACAACAATAACAACAACAACAACAACAACAATAACAACAAATTTAGTGTAATTCTACAAGTGGAATCTAGAGAGGATAGCATGTACACAGCCTTATTTTTACGTTGCAAAGGTAAAGAGATTGTTTCTATACACCATCGGCTCAAGCAAAATACAATAACAACATAGAAAAAACAAAAAAAATTATAGTCAAGACTCAAGAATACCAATTATTAGTTCTATAGTGCTTCAATTTATGTGGCACCATTATAAATTTTGAAAAAGAAAAGTTCTTTGATTATGTTTCTAAAATTATTTTTTTATATTTTGCATTACTAACTATTATGACTTATAATATATTTTTTAATAATTTCAAATATATAAATATTACTTTTAAAAACTTGGATAACTTATGTCTAAATTTACAATGAAAACCAATTAGTTAATTTGATACCCGCGACTCCTTTTGGAGTTTTAAGGCAGTATAGTGTTGGGTCGTAATCTCTGCTGTATAGCTATGCCTACTAGCTCTGGACCATATTCATTTCCCAATGCATTACTTAATAGATCATATATTAGTTTTTTTTTATATAGTTCTTATGATATATATATATATATATATATATATATATATATATATATATATATATATATATATATATATATTTTTTTTTTTTTTTTTTCATTCTTTTCTCTTGAAAAAGAATGTAATAATGAAAGTGATTAAGTAAAGGAAAATACAAAACCTAAAGGAGAATTAATTACAGCAATTCTTCTACGTATCAAATTTGGAAGAGATTATGTCGTCCATTCTTAATAGTTGTTCATCTAGCCACTTAAATTAAAAGAATTTTATCTGTTTTTCGCGTTCGAATACATATTGTTCTATATTTTCATAAATCTAGGAACTTTTTATATAATATACGTACAATTCACGTATAATATATATATATATATAACCGTATATAGTTAGTCTATATGAACTAGACAAAATAAATAATAAATCCAGCAGGCTATTTATATAAAGATCTCTTGAAGTTATTATCTAGCCAAACGGGCCTAAACAGTTTGGGCGTCTGAATCTCAAACCCAGCATGTCCAACATATTAGTTACGTGGGAATTATAATAGAAAAATTGACATCGTATAACAACACATAATATGAATTAATAACTTTTTAGTTTTATATTAGGTTTGGCAAAGATAGCCCTAAATAATTGGCATTATATAGACTCTCTTTTATATTCTCTCTAAAAAAAAACTACACGCTTGTTTTGGCTTCCCTCCTCTCTTTCTCTCCTTATATTTCTTCTTCTATCTTTTCTCTTTTGCCCTCATAGTTTATCAAAAATTCTTGAAAATTATGATAAAAAAATCAACGGGATGAAAAGTTAAGGTTGATCAAAATCAGTGAAAATCGAAAGCAAAAACTAAGGGCGAAAAAGTATATTTCAACTTTGTTTCTTCTCCTTTTTTTTGTTGGATTGAATGAATGGGTGTTATTGAAATTGATTGAAAATACCTAAACAAGTCTATATATAAAATTTGAGCAAGATTAGCAAAAACTAAGAGAGAAAAAAGATATTTCAACTTTGATTTTCTTCTCTATTCATTTTTTTGGTTGGATTGAATGAGTGGGTACGACTGAATTGGTTGAAAATACCTAAACGAGACTATATAAAAAACTTGAGCAAGATTAGAAGTGATCAGGCTGGTTCAGGTAAAAAACCAGACCTAAAATCCAACTGTGATATGTGTATATCAAGTTATATATCGTATACATCACTGTATATCACACACAAATTTTTAAGGACGTCTTTGTATATCACCTTATATATCGTGTATACAACACAATTGTTTTATGGACGCCCATGTATATCATAGTGTATATCGTATATATAACACAAAATTTTATGAATATACACAAATACACATAGTGTACATGGGCTATCACTGATGTACATAAAGATATACACGTGCTATAATAGGGAATACACATATGGAGTCATCTTGAACTTGAGTGTTCAATCTGAAATGCGTTATACAAAGAAGAAAAATAAAATTTTTTGTATACATATTTATTATTATGTTACACACAGTGATATACAAATAATATAATTATTAATTATTGATCAAAAAAGTAAAATAAAATTTTGATATATAGCATGTTTAAGCAAGCTCTAAAATATAAAAATAATAAATATAATTGCGGTAGTTAATAATATTTTAGTATACAATATACATAAAGAAGAAAAATAAACTTATAATATGTATTTTGGTATACACATGTCCGATGTGCTATACACCGTGATATACAAATAATATAATATTTTTATTATGATATACATTAATATAAAGACAGCAATAACTATATATATAATTTATGTTATTAATATACAAAGAATAATATTACTTATATACAAAATTTGAAACTAAAATTGTAATATACATGTTGATATAGACAAGGATGAAAAATATATATATAATTTATGGACGCCCATGTATATCATTGCGGTAGTTAATATAAATATATATATATATTATTGCGATAAATATTTTATTGGCTATTTGATGCCAATATCTGTAAGTAGGACTATTTTCTGTCAATTATATGGGTATATTGTTATACCATGCCACATTATAATATAAGGATACTTATAGTTTTGGCAAAATACAATATTGACCAGTCGATCTAAACAATTTATATCAAGAAGCCAAAATGTATATAAAATATGTATTTATATGTATGCATAATATATATATATATATATATATATATATCCGAGAAAAATATATATTTTGTTAGCTATTATCTTTTAGAGAGACTAAAAATATACATTTCTCGTTATAATTATATCTCATGATTTTAATTGAGGAAAAAACATATTTAGGCAATATTTAATAAAAAATTTCATAAATTTAACAGGAAGAAGTAATTATAAAACTGACGGCTAAATAACTACATTCCTAGCAGAAAAATAATCAACCCAATAAATATTAATTAATGGACCTCTCAATCTTTTCCATTTTGTTGATTACTTTAATGTGATATGTTACACATTAGCTAATTTATGGGTAAGATTGTGCCACCATTAAACCACATTAATATTGTTCATTTCCAATTACTTTTTTTCTTTTCCTTTTCTTTTTTCTGTTTTGATTTACCACCTTTAATTTATTTTGTTTTCCAATAAAGAACAATGATTTTCAAGTTTTGGAAGTTGCGTGATGGGAGGTTTTCTTTATATACTTACTTTTATGTTGTTTTATTTCTTTTCCACTTATATATATATATATATATATATATATATATATATATATATATATATATATATATATATATATATATATATATATATATATATATATAAAATATCACTTGTATATTATTACTATTATATCATACACCACGTATATAAATTGATATATACATATTATATAGTTATTAGGATATGCATAGTAATATATGATGTATTTGTGGCATATACTTAATTATATGCTATAATTATATTTATAATGTGTATATAAGTGTGAATCAGAATAAATAAATTAAACATACTTGTTATTAATTTAAGATATCACATCCTACGATGTAAAAATATATTGTATATAATAGAAAAATATATTGTATATAATATGATTTATACAAACATAACTTCTTAAATATATATTATAAATTATACTAGATATATACATTAATATTTCAATTTAATATTCTTTAATTCATTACTTTTAGCAAAACTATAATGAATGACGACTTGGTAAGAAAGATAAAAGATGTATGAACAATAAAATTACTATAATGTTCATGAGCAGCTATTCAAATTTTTTCCATCCCTCTTTCATATGAGAATAGCTCTATTTTCCTTCCATTTTTTTCTTCTTATTTTCCATTTTTCTTTGTTTTCTAAAAATATACCTCTTGCGGTAATAATCTCGTATTAGCATAAGCAACTGCGATATTCTGATAATCATATGTTGTATAATTATGGTGTCATGTGTATTTAAGTGTGAATCAAGATAAATATAAATTAACAATACCGAATCCTATAATTCACAAAAAACTACCTGTTATATATATGAATTAAAATTATGAGTTATACAATAAACAAGATTAAAAAAATATTAATAACTCTACAAGGAGTATTTGTGGTATATAATATATTCATTATATATTTATGAAATAATGTTGGCATATAGCATATCTAATTAAAAATATTTTATTATATAAATAATATAATAATAGTATAGTGTATATGTGTTTAATTTATGTATGTTTTTTTAGCTAGAATATATTCTTGTATATTTATGGAATAAATAAAAATACATAGCATACATATTCATTATATATTTATGAAATAATGAAAGAGTCATTATGGTCAAGTTGAAAAAGATGGAGATGAAAGATAAGAGGGATAGAGAGAGAGAATTAAGTGGTCTATATGAAGGGAAGAGAGTGAATAGATTTTGAGGGGATACATTAACGAGAACAAATTAGTAATTCATCCCTTAATTAGTGATTCCTTAATTAATGATTCTTTTAAAACATAAGGTAAATAAATGTATGAGATCTTAAAACATGCCATATTTGTAAATTAATGTGTTATTTTTGGAATAAAGCAAAAGTAATGCCATTTATATTATTAACTCTTTAAAAAAGATCTATCAAGTAAAACTCTCTCTATATATATATATATAGATTTGTGGACCCATATCTTATATATTTGGGTCCACAAAATTTTTGGACCGACATATTTATGAGACAAAAAAGAGACCTCATACAACTAGTATTATATATAAAACTCTCTCTATATATATATATAGATTTGTGGACCCATATCTTACATATTTGGGTCCACAAAATTTTTGGACCGACATATTTATGAGACAAAAAAGAGACCTCATACAACTAGTATTAGTTATGTGAGACACAAAATAAAAATTTTCCATAAAATATATAGTCTATGATCATCTAAGAAATTTACCCTATAGTTTCTTGTCTTTTATATCCATTTGGTCTCATTTATGTAGATTTCCAATCTCATTATGCCCTTTTGTTCCTTCAAGAAAAATTTTGGACAAGTGGATAAGGGAACTCATTGTGTTAAATAAGTTCAGTTGGACAGTTGGAAAGTCTATAGGCCTTCAATTATTTCTCATGTCCGGTTTAAAAATATTTTTTTTAAATATTATTATTATTATTTTAAAACAAAGAATGTTTTGGAGAAATATTTTGGAAGAAGCTTTTGGACAGAGTTTTTGAAACATATTTTAATTGAAGTATACTTATACCGAAAAATCTAATGTTTTTATTTATTTCTTATGTCAAATTTGCGATAATATTCTCTATTGCAAAGGCGGACACACGCTATAAGGTAAAGTGATCATCGGAAATTTCGGCAAAAACTTTATATATGCTTGTAAATGTCTTTAAAAACTTATTTGATATTAGCATATGTCTTCCGCAGTGACGGAGGCAGAAACTCCACGAAGGTGGTTCAAAATAATTTTTTGTAGCTAGTGTGAATTGAACCTATGGCCTTATGTAAATTTTGAACCTCTTAACGACTAAACTACACTTTTGGATTGTGTTAAGGGTGTTCAAAACTTAATATATAGAGATAAAAAATAAATTTTGCCTTATATACTGTATAAATTTTCGACGAAGGGTGTTG